>NDGN011558572.1:0-16041 GCA_002564285.1 Tympanoctomys barrerae | reverse complement strand
TCTCTCTCTCTCTCTCTCTCTCTCTCTCTCTGTCTCTGCTGGGCAATCAATGATCACTGAGATCCATCCCCAACCCTATTTTTTTCCTTAATTTCGAGATCATGTGTCGCTAATTGAATAAGCTGCTCAAGCTGGACTTGAACTTGTGATCCTTCTGCCTCAGCCTCCCAGAGTGCTAGCATTATAGGTATATACTACCACATCTGACTGGTTTTCATTTGGAAAATCAGGATCACCATTAAAAAATTTAAAACTAGTAGAAAGTGCTGTTTAAAGTCTCCTTAGAATGAAAACACTATGCTTACAGTTATTTTATTCTGACCAACCCTTTCTCTTTATTACCACCATGACCCTAAATTAGAGAGCATCAATGAAATTCCTGTAAGATTTTCCCAACTTTAATCCTTCTCTAAGTTATAACTTGGATGATTCCACTCCCCTATTTAATATCAGGGTAGACCCAGCTCTTATGGGGGTCTGAGGCAGTTGCCCACTCTTTAGTCTCAGCCCTATCTCATTCTCCACACACTCTTTTGTGCTGGCTTAGTCCACACCAGTTCCTGCCACCACAGGGCCTTATTACATACTGGCCCCACATCATGCAATACTCTCCCCCTATGTCTCATAGGCCAGCTTCCTCTGGCCAGTCAAACTACTCAAGTACCCAATCTGACTCCATTATTTTCTGAGGCAAAACACTATTCTTTTTTTTCTTTGAAGTCATGTAAATATTTTTATGCTCATATTTGCTGATATTCCGTTATGTAAAAACTCCATATGGCCAGGACCCAAGCTGCCTGGCTCATTTCTAAACCTAAAGTAGCACCTAGACATAGCATATGCTTAATGGTATGAATGAATGAATGGTTGAATGGATGAATGAATGAATTTCTCAGCTTATAGCATGCAGGGGTTTTTTTTCATCACTTATATACACTATACAGCCTCTCAGCTGGGTGCCATGGCACACACCCATCATTCCAGCACTCTGGGAGGCCTAGGAAGAAGAATGACAAATTCAAGTACAGCTTGATAACTCAGCAACTTGACAAGATTCTGTCTCAAAATAAAAATAAAAAACAGGTCTGGGGCTGTAGCTCAGTGTGAAAGTTTTGGATTCAACCTCAGGTCCTCACAAACAAGCAAGTAAATAAATAAGATTCATGTACTCTTACATTAGCAATTTCCCTTTCAGTTTGCTGTCCATCATACTTCCCTCTTCTTATCCTTTTACCTGCCAATGGTCATGATCTAGCTAGTTTTGGGAAATTATCATCAAGCTAAACCTATATCTTCCATATAGAATGAAATTAACAATGGCAGTTATTCAACAAAGATCAGATGTCTGTAGATGTAAAATGCCTTATGTCCCTTGACCTGGGTGATTGAGAGGAATACCAGGAATACCCAAATTGAGGAATACCCAAATTCCAAGCAAGATGACTAGGAAAAAGTTTCAGGAAAACAGTACTGAAGATTAACTCCTAGCTAATTTCATTGCCTTGTATTAGGAGAAAATAAAAAAAGGTTTATAAATCATGTCAAAAATAAGAACACAGAGACTTGGTGTAATGGCACATGCTTTTAATCCCAGTGCTTGGGAGACTGAAAACAAGAGGATCACTATGACCCTGATCTATGTAGTGAGACCCTATAGTCCCTGTACTAAATAAATAAAAAAGAACACAATAAACAACTGTGTTTTCCATGCATGGCCCACAGGAGACAATATACCTGAGGGATAATGATGTTGTAATCACCAGAGACCTGTAGTCACCGAGGAAGAGGTAGTGAGCCTAAGATCTGTCAGTAGAACTGTTCATCAGGGTGCTCTGAAAGTGGATATGCAATTTCCAGCTATCAGAAAGAGAGCTCACTCTGGAAATTAAAGGATTAATATATGGCTCAAGCAGTAGTCTTGGGTAAGTTTATCTGGTATGAGTCTACTTACAAAAAATTCAATTAATTCTGGGTTTAATGAAAACATTTAGTTTCCTGATTTGCAAAGCCAATATGGATACCATAAACCTTAGAAGACATGACTGCTTCTATTTTGCCTGTTTTTCTTTCTCAATCTGAAATGACCCCACTATGTTTTATTAATATTTTGCCATTTATTATTATTCATTTGATAACAATATGTTGTACACTTCTGGGTATATAAAATGACACAAAATGGAATGAGAAAATGTAAACATGTTTTGTCACTGAGGAAATTAGACATTCTTTAGAGCTAACATAGCCCTGTAGACTCAGCCTTCTCTTTTACAACCATGTTCCTACCATCACTTTTCAACTCAAACTGTAAATTTTGACAATAGCTTGATATGTTGTTTGGGAGAATTAGCACCAACATGCAGCAGATAGCAAATGAAACAATTAATGTAGAAAAGTGTTAAGAAAAATAACAAAAATTTTCAAACCTGGGACTGAAATCTTTCCCACTGTTGGATGGTTCATCTCCATGACGAGGCCGTTATGTAACACCTTAAAACGGAAAAACATAGAAAAACAATTAACAAAATAAAATCATTATCAAGCTCAAGGTTTATGGACAGTTACATATTTAGTTAACACTGAAGATAAATATGTATATTTTTCATTTGAAAATAAATGTTTGAAGTGACTATTTCCTCTTATCATCCCTTCAGTGAGGCCAAATGAGAGTGAAAAGACTCAAGGACTAGAAAGCTATACTTGTATAAAATCTTCCCACTCTTTAAAAGAGAAGTTAATGTGCTCCTAAATACAAGTAGCTGATGACTTGCCCATTTTATTTATGTATGGTATCCTGTGATATCAGAGCTCAGCTTCCCCCTGAATTCCCTCATATGGCAAGGACTGGCCAAGCTTAACTACAGCTCAGGTGCAGTGGGAGGGGTTTAGTAGTGTGAGTAAATCCAGACCATGAGAGAGTCAGTCCAGGGTGAAAAGTGAGCGAGAATGGCCAGAAGGCCCAGATACTAACAGAAGTGGGAAGACAGAACATTACTGTGACAAGCGTATGAGCAGAGCCAGGTGAAGGGAAACCAGAGGAAGCCCAGACCAGAGGCTAGAGCAGGTAGGTTAAAGCAGGGATGTTTTCAATGGCAATAAAGGTATAAGCATCATACTAGGTTTTAGAAATAGAACTCAAACTGTCATGGGATGGGGGCACAAAAATAACTAAGAGAAATCCAGAGACTTCATCCTAGAGTTCTGATTTGGTTTTCACATGGTCTCACATATGCATTTGATGTCCCATCAAGAACAAAGGTAGATTTAGCTTGGGATTAAGACCTAAGGCCAGATACAAGTCAAGGACACTCTAGCAATGCCTGACTAGTGAGTTGTAGCTTGATGCTCAATCATCTGAATACTGATAACATAAACTGAAGGTAGCAAATTTGTTCTAGGGAATGGACAGGAAAACAAAATTTGCCAGAAATTCAACTCCCTCCTCTGTAGGTAGGGGATGTGCTGAGGGCACAGAGCCAGATTCTGGAACCTAAAAGTTGAATTACTGATTGAAAAAGACTTCATGATATGCAAATGAAAATGCTTACAAATTTTGTTTTGTGTATACAACTGAGGGAACACCTGGTAAACTGTCATAAGGAGGCCAGTATCTTTCAGTAAGCCATACATGAACATATAAATTGTGTTTTATCTGCTCTACCAACCAATTGGAAAGCCTCTCTCTCACTGTTCTGTATGGGCATGAAAGAGAAAGAAATATTTCACTGACATAATAAATTCATGGGCCACAATTTTGTGTCAACATCCCAAAGACCATAATGATTCTACAGCAAGTTGAGGTTTAGGTAAAAGCAACAGTTTCCTATCCACATTTTTATCAAAAGAAAAAAAAACATGGCATAGAAAAGCTAATATAAAATGTTTCTCAATTGGCAAACTCAGGGGAAAAGGTCAAGTTTCTTGGGTTTTAACTATTTCTAAAGCACTTTTTGGTCACATTATGGAATAAGTCATTAGTAAAACAATTTCCTGGATGATGTTTCTGAACTCTAAGTCTGCTATGGTGAAACATTGTCACTTTCACTTTTTACTTGGAGAATGGTCAGTACCTTGGTGCCATGTCATTTATACAATCAAGTCAACCTCCTTCATCAATGAGGATGCCACTCAATATGGAGACTTTTCTAGCAATGCTTTTGCCTCTCTTTTTGGGATTATTAGGTTTGTACCCAAGAGCTGGCCAGAGAAAACTCCTGCCAGTGTTAGAACTGTGCTATAATTTCATTCTGGTGTGGTTCATTCTCAACATCTACATAGCACAGCCTCCTTCTACGTGGGGGTGGAGGCTAAATGCCAGCGGGAGGTGCTAAATCTCAGTTCTACTGAGGACAGGAACAAAAATACCAAGCTAAATTTCACTCGAAACAATTATCTACACACTGAATCATTCTTCTCTTCTCCTATCTCTGTTGCCCTCCTGACTACCTCTTTGTAATAATACTGCTATGCTACTCACAAAAGACAAAAGTGAGTGTTCTTAGCTAAATATAACTTAACTGATAATGTTGAAATTAATTAATGCTGAATTTTAATCATGTAGCAAATGTTAAGTGTCAAACGTGAAAGGGTAGTTGGTAAAGGTCAAGGGACATATGTCAAAGTTTTGTGAAGCAAAAGCTAGCATCAGTTGATTGAGATTTTCGGGGAAGCGGCTTAAACAATTTTTCCCCACCATGATTGCTGTCTGTAAGTAATATCTCCAATATGAAACTTTAACGTAATCAATTCCTTCACATTAAATATTACTCAGTTTTAAGCAAAAGTGAATTCTTTGTATAGTTGGCAAAGGAAGTTAACTGCAGTTCATCATTTGCTATGGCATTCGTACAATTATGAAGCAAATGGGCTGGTCTGAGCTCCCATCTGCAAAAGAACTGATTTATTCCCCTGTCTGCTTGCCACCCACCTTTTTATGTAAAGTCAGAAGTCCATGAAATTCTATATGCTTTCTTTGTGAATCTGGTCAGATTATCCCAGAGAGTAATTGGGACTGTGGCAGTGCTGTCCCCGAAAACCCTTCCTAAAGATGTAGAATCTTGGAAAACTCTCCAGCCTTATTTGTGGGACAAATCCTGCCCTGCTTAGTAACATTTTCAAGGATCTCAGAAATAGGATGTTCCTTGAATACAAAGGAACGCAAATCTCCCTTGCTTTCCTTCAAGTGAATTGTCTCATCCAAACTTCATTGGAAACAGAGGAACAAACTCTCAACATCACTTGCAAAATATTTATCTGGGAATGGTTACTAAGTTTCCCCCTTTCCTACTCTCATCCAGATGGTGTTCTAATCTCTATCACCTTTATAAAAAATTCAAACTAAAAAAAAAAAATCAAACAAAAAATGTTCTTCATGACCACTAGCAGTGGCATGGAGACCTGACCTTCAGAGGCCTTCAACAGCAATTTTTTCTTAGGGAGAATTCCATATTTTTTAACTTAGTCTGATCATTTGAGACATCTCTTATAGAAAACCAAGTTATTTCAAAATAAGACCTTCTCCAGAACCCTGTACTGAGTTTTATCCAATTTGTGATATCTTAATTTTTACTGTTTTCTCTTTTTTACTACTTTTATTATTCCTACATGCTTCATGGTTTGGTAGCTATTCTAAATTTCATTTCTTCACTTCAAAATTTCAAAGGCCTATTCTTGACAAGAATAGAATTGTAGATAGTGCACTCACCTCTTTAGCAAAGTATCAGGCCTATTTAAATTAAGGACTCTCTTTCTTTCTCAAGGGCTTTTCAGATTGACAGCATAATGATAGAGTAAAATGGTAATGTATTCATGAAGGGGGGAAGAGTACAATGTATACCTTAAAATGATGTGGGAAATACAAGTTTAAATGAAAGTAAGTCTTTTCACAAAGCCCTATGGTAGGGATAACAGAAGAAAAGGGGATATAATATAGCATTAGCAAGCCATGAAAAAAGTACAAATTAAAACTGATTTCATATAGATAGTGCAAATCTTTATAGAGAGCAAGACATCTAGGTCAAGACTCTATTGTCTTTACACATGAAAACTAAGGCAATGTCATCAATGGCATTTGCAATGACATGCCAACAAGCATGGACCTTGTCACTCACTCTGAATAGTCATTTGACCTATTCATTCAATTCAACAACCTCCCTGGAGCACTGATGTGTGAGGCACAATGAAAGGTTGGTAGTGAAAAGATGAATGAACTTAAATTAAAAGTGCCTATAATTAGAATAAAGGATAGGGAATAAGAGACTTGAGCCGATTTTTATAATGCAATTTAAGCTCCATAAGGAAAGAACATTATCCAATGAGGAGCAAGTAATTTATTCTGCTTTCCTTTGAAGGACATTAAATGATCCAGGTTAAGGAGGTCAGTGAAGGCTTTAGAACAAAGACAATGTTGAAATTAAATGTTATGGTCAACATTAACAATGATAAATGCAATAACAGCAGCTACTACATAACAAAATTCCTTAAAGATCAAGCCTTGTGTTAGGAGTTGAATAGTTACTTCTCTCAATCATGTCACTAACCAGATTAGGTGGCAATGGGCATCATCTTATTTCCATTAACAAGGTAACAGACTCATAGAGAAGTTAAGTACATGTCTAAGACTTCCTAATTACTAAGTGTCTGGCCCTTGACAACAATTTAGGTATGTCTCACCCTTAACATGTAGGCAGGTTCCTGGCAGCTGGAGACTTAGTTAAAGGGAAAAAAATGAACAAGCATAATTTAATTTACCATTAAAATGACTGGCCAATGTGGTCAATTCTGTAAAACAAATTAGTCAATTCTGTAGGGAGAAAAAATCATCCAAACAGATTGCTTGGCACTTGGAGACCTAGTAAGTTAATAAACTGAACGTTTCTCTTGTAGGCAGCCAAGGATACCCGGGAACCACCAGTACAAGGGGTGTGAAGAGTAACAGATTTGAGCACAGAGAAGTTGAGGGTTTGAAGGAGGCAGATACAGCAGGTGATCATGGGCAAGGCACTTACAGACTTTGGAGCTCGAAACCCTCATCAGTTAAAAAGGATAACACTGTCATTCCACAAAGTTTGTGAGTAGTAAGTGAAACAGTAAGGGACTAAGCAAGGACCCCAGTAAGCTCATAGGCAATTACAACTGTATACACTGCTATCAATAGACTAGATTCAAACTCTGGCTTCAACAACTACCAGTGGTGTGGCTTTAAGGCACATTCATGTGCTCCTGCAGAAACATGTATCAAAGGTCTTAACAGTAATGACTATTATTATTTACCAAATGCATATTAATGTGGCAGCCATTATAAGGTGCTGAAGAAAAACTAGATCACAGAACAAGTTCTCCTGCCCAAGACACATAGAGCTCTACATAGGAGACTTTCCCGTTAAATGCTCCTCCTGTGCTGTTGTTTAATATCTATTTTTTCCTCTGCTATATGCTCAGGACCATAGACATTATATAGCCCTATCTGAGAGATTTATATTGAGTATTATTTTGTAAAATTAAATTTGAGGGCTGGGAGATAGCTCAGTAAAATAAGCGCTTGCCCAGCAAGCACAAGGGCCTGAGTTCAACCCCCGGTTCCAAAAAAAAAAAGTAAAAATAAATTTAAGTAACTGGCTAAGTAGCATGTAGTTCTTTTTGGTTTCATCATTCTATGGGGGGGGGGGCAAAAGTGCTCTTTGTTTTCAATTAGTTATCAAATTCTAGTATCACCTTGCAGTTCCTCAGTTTCATAAAGCAGGTAATCTTGAATCTCCACAGAAATTTCACACAACTTAAGACATCCCAGAAAAACATGCTAAAGAGCTCAAAAGGGTCTATAGTCTGCCAAAAAAAAGTCAAACTATGAAGGCAGTAGACACAATGTGCAAGATACATTTATAAATGTCAATTAAGTCTAACAAATTTGTAGAGAATAATCACCATCCTCTTGAATCAGGAAAATCTAGAAATCTAGGGGCTGGGGAGATAGCTGGGGCCAGGGAAATAGCTCGTTAGAATAAGTGCTTGCCTGGCAAGCACTGGGTCCTGAGTTCAATCCCTAGTTCCATCAAAACAAAATCTTGAAATCTACTTCCAGACCATGCACTGGTATCTTCCAAAAACAAAGAAAAAAAAATATATCAGAATAATCTTATTTCTTTCTTGTACATGCTAAATATTCCTTATCTGAAATGCCTGGGATCAGAAGTGTTTAGATTTCATATTTTTTAGATTTTATAAAGTTTATATATTGATAATAAAATATCTAGGGTATGATACACAAGTCTAAGCACAGAATGAACTTACGTTTTATATAAACCTTATGCGCATACTCTGAAGGTAATTATAGGTAATATTTTTAGAGTGTGCCTGTATTTTGACTTAATCTATCACATAAGGTTGGCTATGGAATTTTCCACTTGTGGTATCATACATAACTACTCCTCAAAAAGTTTTGGGTGTTAGAGCAATTTAAATTTCAGATTTTTAGATTAGGGATCAAATTTGTACTGTACATTTCATCAATTTGGTCATTCTTTAGCATAATAGGATAAATGTAATGGTTTGTGTCTAGATGTCTCCCCAAAAGGCTCATGCAGTGATGATCTGGGCTTCTAAAGTTTATGGTTGACTCATGGTCCAATTCTGGGATTATGGGTGTGAATGCTACACTTACCTTTAGGTGAGTAACCTGTACACAATATAAGGGAGGAAAAGAGGCTCGCTCTCTGCTGCTCATCACTTTTTGCTCTTGCTTCTTCTTCTGTCTCCTGCCACCATGTACTTTTACCCTCTGTCATGTGCTGCTCTACCTTGGAGCCAGCCAACTATGAACTAAAACTTCCACAAACTGAGAGCTGAATAAATCTGTACTTCCTTAATTTGGGGCGTTGGTTATTTTGTCTCAGCAGTGAGAGATAAGTGTCCAAGACAGAATTTGTTGCCAGGAGTAGGGTCATTGCTGTGATTATACCTGACTATATGGTTCAAGAGCCTTTGGGAACGACTTATGGAAAGAGTTTGGAAAGATTTAAAGATGTTGCTTAAAAGAGCAGAGCTGGAATTCCTTAGACTGCTCTGTGTGGGAGATTCTGCTCAGAGCTCAGAAGACTAAAGGCTGATAGAAACCCTGTTTGTAAAGATTGGGCTTGGGAGGCTTCTGCATTGGCTGTTGTACTCCAGATGATGTATGATATTGCTTGGCAAAATTTTGTCTGCCTTTTGCTCATACCCACAGTTTTTGCCTGAGACTGTGATTGAGAGTTGAGGACTTACCAATCTTTCAGAAGAAATTTCAAGGCAGCTTAACGTTGGAGCAGCTGAATGGCTACTATTAGAAGCTTTTAGCCAGATTTATGTTTTCAATCAAAAGCAAAGATCCCAGAAAGATGATTTAAAATATTGTGAGTTTGGCCAGGAAAAAAAGTTCCATTAAACCTGTGGCCTGTAAAAATAGAGCTGAGGAGGTTTTCATTGCTGAGAAGGGACAGGAGAATATAAAAGGTTTCCTGAGGGTATCATAAGTAGCAGTAATACTCCATCTTTACAGCCTCAAAACTTCAGAAGTGAAAGGCTTTCTGTGAGGAGAAAGCTGCAGAGTACCGTGTTCAGAATAGCAGCAGCAACACTATGATCCAGAATGGTGGTGGCAGCTGCTCCAAGTCCCAAAATGGTGGCAGCCTAGCGAAATTGTTTCTCAGATTTGGATTTAGAGTACCCAGTGATCAAGGGACCCAATCCCTACAGCTAAGAGAGAGGAAAGCATGGCTATTGCTCCAGGTGGCAGCAGATCTTGCTATCATCCACATGGGCTGACTTTAGGTACATGCAGAATGCAAGAGTTATGAGGTTAAGAAGGCTTCCACCTAGATTTCAGAAGCCCTAGGAGGCCAGGAAGAGTACTACCAAGAGGAAAATATGTGCGACTGTGTGGGTGAAGCCAAAGATATAGTGGAAAACCCAGATTTTTGGACACTCCAGGCACATGGATCATCTGAGAAAACCTGAAAGGAGAAGAGCAGGCACAAGAGAGAAGTGCCATTGAGGTGGAGCCACAAGGGACTTACAATTTTCCACAGATTGCCTCAAATGATGAAACTACATGAAATTGTAGGACTTAACATTTGTTTTTATAGGTTTTGGACTTGCTTTGGCTTCAGTGATTTATATCCCCATTTGTACCACTTGGAATGGTAATATTTATCTCGTGCAATTGAAAGCTGGAAGTGGTCATAGGTAAGTGGATGCAACTAGAGGCTATACTCATAAGTGAAATAAATCAGACCTTCATGTGTAATTATTGTATTGTCTCCCTAGTGTAAGAACCTGAAAGAAGAAATAAAACCTGAAAGTATAACAGATACAGTAAAAAAGAAAAATGGAACTTGAAGATTAAACAATGAAGAGGAGAGAAAGGAGAAAAGATAGGATAATATGCAGGGGGAAACATGCAATATATATACAGGGGCCAGCCAGCAATGGACTAAAACCTCCACAAATTGAGAACTAAATAATCCTTTCCTTCTTTAATTTGAGGTGTTTAGTATTTTCCCTCAGTAATAAGAGAAAAGTAACCAATAAAGTAATAGTATTGATGTATCTGAAATGTTATGTAACAGAAGGCAAAATCTGAAATTAATACTCTAAAATGTCAGCTCAATTGTTTTTAAAAGTGCTCACTAAAAATGCAAAATAACAAACTCATGGAAAAATAAATTGACAGCAATCTCATAGCCTTATTCAAATTATAGAGAACAATATGTATGCTGATGTTGGGGGGTTTATGTCTTTAAAACAAACACCCTAATTAAGCTCTATTCTGGAGTTAATGTACATAAAATTGTCATATCACTCTTTAAAACAATTATGATTATGAATCACGTAAAGAAACATTATAACAAGGATGGGTTAATGATTTGTAATGAATAAATGCTCTTGTATCCAGCACTTGCTTGAGAAACTTTTCTAAGTTACTCCATCCAACCAACCTAACCCTCCTAGTACTATCTGATATATTTTGTTAAATATTTCTTTACTTTTTATATATTTGAACCATATATATATATATATATATATATATATATATATATATATGTACAACACCTACCAGTGCTTGATTTCACATTTTTCAGCAGAATCATGCATATGTATTCTTTTCTGACATGCATTCCTTTTCCTCTTACTATTATTTCTGAGATTCAAAGCTCCCAGAGTGTAAATATATCATAACTCATTAACCTACGCTTTTTTCATGTTTGAAGTTATTTTATTATGACAAACAATACTAATTTTAGCTAAACTATTCATGCAATAATTTGTCCAGGGCCATATACCTCAAGTTAGAATTGCTAAGACAAAAAGATGTGTAACTTCAATTTGTTAAGCAATGACAAATTCTTTTTCTAAATCAATTATCAAGCATTCCTGCTAGTAGTAAAAATTACATTCACTTATTTCATATTTTCAGCAAAACATAATATCATTGGAATGTTTAGATTTTGCCAGTGTGATTCTTGTGAAATGGTATCTTTTTGAAGCTTTGATTTACATTTCTATGTTTACCAATGAAGTTGAGTATATTTTCTCTACTATTTAAATTTCCTTTTAATGAAATGCTTGCTCAAAAAGTCATTTGTATTTGTTCCTATTGACCTTATTATATTTTATTAGTGATTTTAAAAATATTTTAATCTATTTATTTATTTACTTAGTATAGGATCTTGCTATGCAGCTGGAACTCCTAGTGATCCTTTATTTCAGTCTCCCAACTGGGATTGCAGGTGTGCACCACCACGCCTGGGTTCTAGAGCTGGCATGGCATGTGGTACTGGGGATTGAACCCAGGTCCTTGTGTTTGCCACATACACACTTAGACTGTCATGCTCTCATTCCAGCCGCTTATTATTAATTCCTTTTCTAATTTTAATAATTTCATTGAGAAGGACATACCAATGAGATAGCTTCAAAATAGGTTAGTAGTACAGTCACAATAATTGATACATTGCATATTGTTGTCTTCGTAGTAGTTATTCCTACTACAAGCTGCAGACATGATATCTTGTCTAAACACTATTAGTTCAAAACCTTCTTCTCACTGAACTAAGAGAAAATAGCTGTATATTTATGCTACTGTGTATACACAGATATATATTTTTTTCACTACAAAATGGTCCATTTATATCCCTTTTGTTTACTTTTGTCAGAGATGTGTATTCCATTGCCATTCCGGAGGGCTGCAGAGGTAACCAACACCTCTAATGATTCTTAAAAGGTTCTTATGTATTCTGCTAATGACTCCATTTCTGTAACATGAAACTAAAAAGGAAATACTATGGCTTCATTTTGCATGCAATTTGTGATACATTTTGATGAACAAAATTCCTTCACTTTACTCTTTGACATGCTTACACCCTTCTATATTCTGTTTTTCTTGTGCTATGTTTTTGAAATTCTTCCCTATTCTTAAATGATAAAGATATTTGAAGTTCACAGCAAGTAAAGGATTGTGGAGAACTCCCTCAACTTGATAACGAATATATATAAATCCCTAAAGCTAATGTCATACCTAATAGAGAAAGACTGAATGCTTTTGCTCTAAGAGCAAGAGCAAAGCAAGAACAAATGATTTCATCAGTAGAATTAATACTCTGGTAACATTTGATGTAATATTAGAATCTCTAACCACTGTACTTTTACTTTCTTATATTGTCCTTGCTTGATTTACAGAGTTGTTTTTTTTTTTTTTACAAAGTTAATCATTACTATTTTCTGAAAGCATTTGTGAAAAAGATTGAAATTATGTGATCCTTCAGCAGCTGGTGGAAAATAGCTTTCAAGCTATCTGAAACTGGTGCTTAAATAATGAGATTTTAAATTAGTACTATTCTAATTTTAGGGCAATTTAAATATTCTCATTCATCTTGAGTGTGTTTTACTACTCCAATTTATAGGAATTTTCCCCTTCTTTTAAGTTGTTAGATTTGTCTTAAAATTGTTTTTAAATTATCCATTTTAGAATAATTATTATATTTTTCTGGTCAAATAAACTTTTTTAGTAATGCATTTCTGTTTAAATGTCTGAAATGTCTTGAGTCAACAAAGCTACACTAGGTTAACTGGAGCTTTTATTTTTATATATATTTTATATATATAAATTAGTCCTAAGTATGTATCTTCAAAACAGAAAATTGTTTAGACTTATTCTGTCTTTAAACTGGAGAATTTACTGTATTTTTAGGAATGAGGCTACTAATATTTTTTTAATTTATGTCAGCATTTTAATTATTGACAGTTTTTGTCCCAAACACAACATATTTGCAATTTTTCCTTGTTTAGGGTCATTTTGCAACATTTACTAGTTTGAAATATGTAGGCCATCTTCTACTCTCTTTTTCTGTTTATGCTCTCCAGAAATCATAACATGCATACTTAAGAAAAGAAAAAAAATTGATCAATACACATCTAGGCATGCCCCTGCCAACTTATATGACAGATGTTTCTAAACATTTTTGCTTTTCAGTATTATTAGTTTCTTAATAATATTTCCTAGTGTCCCTATGCCGAAAAAAAAAATATTTAGTTTTGCTCATTAGGTAATTCGGTGCAAACAACTTAATATATATTTCTCCCTTAGTAACTCAATAGTCATTTGAAAAACATAATAAACATTAATAAAAAGAAAAAAAGAATATTTTGCTTTATTCTTAAATAACCACAATTGCTTTTTAGTAGTATCTGTGCACATTAGGCACTGTACAACTTTTATATCTTGGAATAAAGTACAATATCTTCACCATTATTTCTTTTTCTTTTTTTTTTCAAAACCGATTACTAGCACAGTTTCATTAATTAATAGATTGCATATTGTTTTCTTGGTGGTTAATCATTGTACAAGATGCAGACATGTTATCCTGTCTACAAATACCATTAGAACAAATCTGTCTATTCAATTATCCAAGACAATGCAGCTGTGTATCTTACCTATTTTGAACATACAGATACCAATATTTAACTGTTTATTCCTATTTTTAATTTTTTTTTAATTTTTCACCATTATTTCTTATTTCACATTAAGCAATCTCCACTCAAGTCCCCAGTCTGGTATGTCATTAAAGGACTGGAGGTGTAGTCCAGTGGTAAAACATTTGCCTATCATATGAGAAGCTTTAGATTAATGTTCGACAGCACCAACAAACAAAAACATGCCATGGAAGGGTAGCATGATTTTAATTACACTGTGAACTAACATGAGCTAGCATTCTCTGCTGTAGCCAACACCAGTTTCACTGGAAGCAAAAATAGCTTGAATGTTATGGTTTATGTCTAGTCCCCCCTTCCCTAAGCCTCCTGCATTCAAAGGCAGTGCTTTTGGATGATGATTAGATTATGGTTTATAGCTGACTTGCTGTTAGGAGATGTGGTCTGGGGTAGAGTCTGCTCAGAGGGGCAGGTCTCTGGGGTTGTGGCCAATGTCTCCCTTTCAGGTTTCTCCCTTGGTCTGTCTTTGTCCTTTCTGGAGCACTCTTCAGACATGTGCCTCTCAATGCCATCTTATCTAGGAGCCAGCTAACTGTGGATTAAAACATAAGCCAAAATAAGCCCCTCCTTGAGGTTGTGATTGTTGGGTATTCTTTCTCAACAAAAAAGAAAGTGATTAAGACATTGAGTATCTCTGTTTATTCCCTGGAATGTCATGGACAACTCAGTATATAGTTTGATAACTATAGTTACACGCTACTATATTAAGTATTTTGACTCTTTCTCAATTTAAAAAGTAAACATTATCATACTACCTTTTAACAATCAATGATTTTGACCTTACTATATATTTACCATAATTATTCCTCATCATTTCTTTAAATCCTAAATTGTGCTTTAGTGGCTGTAATTCCTCTTCCTGTAGAATTATTTAGAATTTCATTAGTCATCTGTTCATAGTAAATTCATCCTCCTGAAAATTATTTTATTTCTATACTAAGGTTGAGTTGTGTTTGCTATACATTTCTACACTGACAGTTATTTTCTATCTGAATACTGATGTTATTCCACTGTCTTCTGATTTTCACTATCACCGAAAGAATTCAGCAATAAGTCCATTGTCACTGATTTGTAGGTAATTTGTATTTTTCCTTTGTTGATTTAAAAACGCCTGCATCTCTTGCGTTCAGAGAGCTTATCCACCATTAGTCTAAAAGTCCATTGCTTTTTGTCTAATCTACTTAACTTTTCACATAATCTACTTGCTCTTTAGGGCTTCCTGATTCTGAGGAATTATGTTGCCAAAACTCCTGAGAAATTCTCAGCTATGCTCAAAAATTATCTCTCTTCTCCTCAGCTTTCTTGGAACTTTAGTTAAATATATGAGATATCTATTAATTATATACTAGATTTGATAAGTCTGTGTTTTTCTGCATTTCTTATATTTATTCTCTCTGGGATGAATTCTAATTAACTTTATTCGAGTCCATGTCTCACATCACGAATTCTCTCTTCCACTACATCTAATTTACTATTTCACTTGTCTGCTGCTTAGTTGTGCTTTTCCAGAGATGATTTGCATTTTCTTTTTCCAAGTACTCAAGGGAACCACCAAAATAGGACCAAATTAAATTAAATTTTCTGCTTGGGTATTTTTGGGCCCCAATTGAATTAATTCCTACCCCTTGGAAAAACATTTTCTCTTCATATATTTCCTTCAAGAATCAAAGCCTAATCAGGTCAGAGTCTACTGTTTTCCACTTCAATTTTCAATGGAGGTTTTAAAAAGTATTTTTGTTGTGGTTGTTGTTGTTGTTCTCCTAATTCATTAACAGAAATTACAAACATTTTGATATCAAAGATCTAGTATGACTTCTCTACTTGATCTCCCATCTAGGTGGAAAGATTTTTGTCCTGTCCCCATCCAGTGCTTATAGCAATTGCTACATTCAGTGTGTACTTCCCTGCCTGTGTGCTTTTTTTTTTTATTTTGTACAACATTCAGTTTTCATTTTAATTTATGTTTAAGTATTTTTGGAACTAATTGTCTTGTTTGGAACTTTAAGTTGCTGGGACTTAAAAGAC
>NDGN011558571.1:0-23386 GCA_002564285.1 Tympanoctomys barrerae | reverse complement strand
TCTCTCTCTCTCTCTCTCTCTCTCTCTCTCTCTCTCTCTCTCTCTCTCTCTCTGTCTTTCCATGCGTGTACACATGGTAGCCATCAAAACCTATCAGATGTGACTTCAAAATACATTAGCAGCATCTTTGCTGCTAACTCCTGGATGGGAGCCTCTATCATTTGTCACCTGGGTGACCACAATGGCTCTGCATCAGTCTCTAGCTTTTGTTCCTGAGCTGCTCTGATCTATTCATTTTATTCATGCCTGCTTGTAATGCAGAATAGTGATGTTCATTTTGAAACTGGCACATGCGCACACAACATATCTTGATCTCCTGGCCAGTTTCATGGTCATTTCTCCAAGAGTCTACCTTCCAAAAGTATTTTTTTAATGCAGGGTCTTTCTATAGTGCACGCTGGACTTAAACACAAATGACCCTCCTGTCTGAGACTTCTTAGTGCTACAATTATAGGGGTGTGTCATCATGTCCAATTTGTCTATGTTGGCACAGTAGTCGAAGTGATTCTTTTCAGGTAAGTCAGATCACGTGAATCCTCTGCTCAGAGCCTTTTTGAACCTTCCCTTTCACTCATGGTGAGGCAACAGCACTACTGAGCCCCCAAGGATCACACAAACTTGGGGATCACCCCTGCTAACCCTGCCCACCTTGGCCACTGTACCCCAACTGCTCCAGGCTCAGCCCCATCAACAAACACCCAATCCCTTCTCTTTCCTCCACAGGAAGTACTTTTCTTAAATCCCACGCAAAACTGATTTCATCGTGTTAGTCAAGTTCAAGTCAAACACTGTTCCCTTGCTGTGGGTGCCCACTAGCACCCGTCTAAGGTCATAATGCCACCTCTGCTCGCTCTGTTTGCTACACTTATGGTCTAATATTGTCTTATTGCCCATTCACTTGCATAGCTTTATACCTGTCCTCATCATGGAATGTGGCCTCCGCAAGGATGAAAGACTTAGGCTATTTTCTTACTGCTTGTTGAGCATCCAACACCACATACCATGAACTATCAATAGGTAATTGTGAATGAATTAGGGGGATACAGACCACTCTCATGGCAAGCATTGTGGATATCATTCCTGGGCCTATCTACTCTCCCCACACACTCCTGGAGGAAACCAGTAACCACCTCACTATTCTCATTCCTAACTAAAATAAAAACACCTACTAATCTTGGGTTGGCCTACAGAAAATACGCTGCCTGCAAAGGGAGCCTTAGGGAGGAGCAGTAGCCATTTAACTCCAGGGAAAGATGCCTAGGTCAAAATTCACAAAGCCCTATCACATTTACCACCACCATAGATAGACTTAGCAGCCCTTATGTAAATGCTTAGAGCCAGAAATGAATCTAACTTCAGATTACTTTAGTTTGTTAGATATTTTCATGTTTTAATGACAATGAGATATCTTGGGGATAGGACCCAAGTCTGACCAAGAAATCCACTGCTCTTCTGAAAGTTGCCAATGAGACCCATGTGGCAAGCTCAGCATCATTTTGTTGTCCCATACACAGCCTGAAGAGGACTCCAGGAGGGTTTTTTGGTGAGTTGGGCCTTTTCACCACAACCTATCACACAAGCTCACATGAGAAGCTGCACACTTGGTGACATCATATGGTACTTACACTGAAAAGCTTTCAAATTTTGGAACATTTCAGATTTTCTGACTAGGGATACATAGCCTTTATTAACTTGCTCTGCCCACTCAGAAAATCTTATAAAGGGAAGGACAGACTTGAGATGGACCCCAAACACTCATCCACACCTGAGGACCTGGTCCCCAGGCTGTGCTGAGGGTGGCCATCATAGGCAGGCCCACTTGGTGCTCAGGTCTAAGAAAGCCATTGGGCTTGTGGAGTTTCAGATCCATTTACAGAGGTATGGCAGGATTTCTAGAATCAAGGGCAAGTGAGATGGAGATGGACTGATAATAGGAAGCCAGGAGCATGATCTCTGCATGGCTCCAGAGTAGGATCAAGAAGGGGAAGATAATTACAGTAAGACAGCACCAGTCCCTGTGACCCAAGATCCCATGTTACCTGAGATTGAGGGGGTCCTCTGAGTTGCCTTTCCCCTTCAAACTTGGCTGGAAAGAACAGAAGCTAAACAAAAAGAAAGGGATAATCTTATCAGCACAGCCCACCTTCTCCCACCACCTGCAGAGACATCTTCAGAGCTAGGCAAGAAATTGGCCCATCTGGTTCCTACACGGCCCAAAGCCCATCATGCCCTGAGACCACAGAGGCCAGGCCCACTATGCCCCTGGGGGATGCCCTCAGCACCTAGAAGCATCACCACAGCCTCAACAGCAACAAGGACTGCAATAAAACAGCTGTCACTCATTAAGGTAATACTTTTAACCTTCTCTGGGCAGGCAGGCACATGAAAATTTCAGGGTAGTTTTGACAACCACTGTTATCCATTCCAGTGTGTCACCCTGAGACAAATGTCATCATGATTTAAGGCTCTTGTGACAGATCCACTCAGAGCTAAGGAGTTTATGTTAGGCCACATGCATGGCCTGAACTGTGGGCTACTGTTTAATCTGCAATGTTCCTCAAAGGCCCAGTGCATTAAAGACTTGGTCCCTGGGGTAGCACTGTTGAAATAGGTGGAAGTGTTGAGAGCTGGGTCCTGCAAGGGGTGGTCCCTAGCTCCTCAGGTGCATGCCCTCTTAGGGAACTGTGGAAGCCCAGCCTCCCCTTGCTGTCTTTCACTTCCCCACCAAGAGGTGAGTGACTTTACCACCGCCTGCCACCACGATGAGCCCCTCATCCCAGACCCATACCAATAGACCCAACAGACTGATCATGAATGGGAAGCCCCAATCTTGTGAGCTAAAATAATTCTTTCTTTATAAACTGATTACCTAAAGTGTCTTGTTATAGTGATAGAGCAGTTACAACTGTGTAAGACCTCTAGATTAACTGAAAAACTGTTTTATGCGCAGGAACCAGAGAGGGAAATGAATTAAGGTCAGCATCACATGTCTGCCATTTGGTTTGGACTGAAATGGACTCCAAAGCCCATTTTAGGAGGAACATAATAGCAGCCTTGGAGGAGTCTCACGAAGGTCTTACTGAGTTTAGGAAGGTTGGCCAAGGCCAGCAGACCCCACTGCTACCAATATGGGAACTGTTTCCCTACACTCTGGTCCTATTTCTTAGGACCAGCAGCTATTCCTGGAGCCACTCACTGGCTAGGGCCACCAGGACAACGAAGATAGAATTTCTGAGCACAAAACATGGCTCCTAGGTGGTGAGAGTTAAATCTTTCCTCCAAATGTCCAGCTCAAAGTAGAGAAAATATAGCTATGTCCGTGTTACCCCAGCCTCCAAGTGGCCAGCTCTGACCATGCCTCTTCTTCTCTGCTTTCCATATGCTTGATAAATCTATCTATCTATACTTTTTTTTTTTCAGGACCAGGGATTGAACTCAGGCCCTTGAGCTTGCCAGGGAAGTGTTTATTCCACTGAGCCATCTCTCCAGCCCCTATCTATACCTTTAATAATAATAAAAATAAATGTCCTTGAATGCTACAAATTTAGACAAGGGCTAATACCTCACTGGCAGAAAAGAAGAGCTGAGCTGAATGAAAGAGCAGCCTGTTTTTAAGAAGAAAGATGCTCATGCACAGTAGGAAACCAGTTGTTTTGAATTCTTTCTAATAGAATATCAAAATGGAGCTACTAAAATTAGCAATTGGCATCAAAAAGAAAGAAGCAAAAAAAAAAAAACTTGGCAAATTGGAAATATCTTCAGAACATTCTAGAAGGTCCATTCAACAGCCAGTTCTGAAAGAGATCATATCTGCCTGAGTTTCCTCCTTCAGTCACTGCTGCCCAAAACTACTCAGTCTTTGGAGATGAAAGACATGGGGAAGGGGCTGCTCTACCTCCTGTCTGTATCTGTTCCTGTCAGGCTTCTCCTGTGCTATGGGACAGGAAGCACTTCCTTGTGCCTCACCCAAGACCTGCTTGCTGTGGGAGAGTTGAGAACACCTTTCCTGAAAACAGAGTTGAGCCAACTCTGTGTTTGTGCTCTGTGTTCAAGATCTGCTTCCCACAAAGGAAAAGCTTCAGTCCCTTACCTTTTGAAGGCTTTACTCCGATCACTGTTATAGAAGACAAGAAATTTGGAATATCCATTTTGAAAAAAGAGCTCCATGGCAATGTCCTGTGAAAAGAAACTACTTTTATTACCTCCAACATTTTAACTCATCTGCTACTCTGTGTATTCCCAAAGGTAGACATAGAATATAGATAGATAGATAGATAGATAGATAGATAGATAGATAGATATAGAGATAGATATATATCCCTACTATATGCCTCAAGTATCCACAGGGCTCTATGCATATAGGAGAAAGTACAAGGCATGGTCTCCCTTGCCCTGGAACTGAGGAGATGACCAAAGGAAGAGCGAAGCCAGCCCAGGCACACCACCCAGAGAGAGCTGTCCTGGCCCCCAAAGCTCCCTTCCCCTGCAGCACCTCCTTGCCCACACTCCTCATAAGGTTGCTTGGGAAAGTTCACCAAATGAGAGCAGCCTTGAGGGAGGAACAGGGCTCAGACCCAGCCGAGAGCAGTTGGGTGGGCCCTGGTCACAATTCCAGCATTAACTGGAATTTTGCTGAAATGCTTTCTTAGCTTCAGTTTCAGAGAGTGCCCCAGACACTTCTGCAGGAGCCTTTCCTGATGCACACACCCAATGCAAGTTTCCCCACTGGCCTCTAAAAGGAACCAGACCATGCACAGGTGAGCACCAAGTCCTGTTCTGCTCCTCTCCTGCTCCTCTCCTGCACCTTTCTCATTTCCTTTTGCTCTGGCATCCCAGGAGGCCTGGAGACAGGAACACAGCTTTGTTTTTTCCCCCAAGCTCCACTTCTACAAGAAACTGCATATTCTGAGGCCATGAGGCCCAGAGTTCTTTTTTTGCCCTGTGAAGCCTGGCCAAGTTGAAGTAGGCAACTCGCTGCTGGCTCTTCCTCCAATAGGAGCCACCTGATCTGGGGTGGCACCAAGGAAAGCCCATAAAGACTGTAGGAAGCGCCAGGAGAACCTGGTGGAAGGCGAAAGTTAGCATGACCCTGAACTGCATGGCCTGGCAAATGACCAGGAACTTGCAGCTAGCTGAGTGCTAGGTAGGGGAGGACAGGGGAGACCAGGAAAGGAGCTCTCACCGCATGATCAGTGCAGGGCAGCAGCCTGGATAGTCCTCTCTCAGCTCTCTGGTAACAAAAGGGACCTGTCTACCCTGTTCCTAAATCTCCCAGGCTGCCCTGGGAGATGTCAAGACAGGCAGCACAGAACCTAACTCTAAATGATACAGAAAGGGAAGGAACAACTTTGAAGCCATGGCTGGGACTGGACAGGATACAGTGGGAGCTAGAACACCTAGACTGCTGGGACCAGCACAGCCAGGGACCCCACAGGGTTACCAAGTCCCCCAGTGATAGGCCAGTGCAAAACGGGTCCCTGAGCTGTGCCCTTGGATGTGGGGCCATGTGTCTCCCGATGAGGAGGCCTTCCCGCCTGTCCTGAGGGGCTAGCTCAGAGCCCAGCATACCTGCAGCAGGAAGCGTGCCTGCCGGAGCTCCCTGAGGTCCTCGTAGCTGTGGCACTCGCATGAGTAATGGTCAGAGGACCTGTCTTTGCTGCACATGTTGAAAATGAAGGGGTCACTGATGCTGGAAGGAAATGAAACAGGCAGTGGTACATCAGTCATCGATAGCCTCCTTTCAGTTCCTACCTCGGCAGGCCCACTGAGTTCGGGGGACACACTGGAGGAAAGCCAACTGGCATGTGAGAGCCCATGAGGAGACCGGCCCTTCCTGAGTGCTTGTCTAAGTCTAGCCAGCACCAGAGACTCCCAAGGAGTCGGGAAGCAGCCTGAGGGGACAGGACCATTAAACACTGAGCACAAGAGTAGGTGAGATGCTATTAAACCACATGCCCCTTAGTACCTTTTGCCTTCTTCTCCCATACCTACATCCCTGGCACCCCTGAAAGTTTTCAGGTGGACTGTCCTGAGTTTCTGGGTATCCTCAGCCTGAGATAAAGAGGTCTCTTGCATACTGAAGACACTGCTTGATCACACAGCAAAACATCTGTCCAAAAATCAGAGCTCATCTAGTTTGCAAAAGCCAACCCTGACAGAAAGAACAAGGAGGGCAAAACTCTTCAAATCCTTGATCCAGGACTCAAGAGCAAGGTGCAAGCTTTTGCACCTTTGTGACAGGTCAGGGACTCTGGAAGAAGGCAGAACAGAGACATGAACTCATGTGACCTGAACCCATGCTTCCCCATGAAGAGAGGCCTGCGGAAGGGTGAGGTGGGTCAGAGATGAGACTCCTTGATAGTGACATGATGGTCATGGGAGGGTGGTCCCAAAGGGTGACAAGGGGACCTCTCCTCTCAGAAAGAAAGGGGGGTAACAATAGGTTTTCTTGAATGTCTGTTCTTAAAGAGAACATTCTGTCAGCTGGAGTCATCTGATTATCTTGAGGATGAGAATCTTGGACTTGCATGCCTAGCTGATAGTCATGGCTGAGCACAGAGAGCCAGGGTCTTTGTGTAGCTAGACTTAGGTGATGTGCTCTAAGAACCTCTGTGGGCCCTCTTTAGAGCCAGCCTCCCAGGCCTTTTGCTTGAGCTGTTCCGTAAGATCAACTGAATACAGCTTGGCCTTGGCTCTGGATGCTTTAACTCTGACCTGTGGCATCCATTGTGGACACCTCTGCTGGGTCTTGAGCTTTTCTGGATCTGAAGGACCACAGCAAAATCTCCTTCTATTCTTGACTTGGGTAATGGTATTTCATCCAGGCCTGGCAGGAACAGCAACCACAGGCTTTTCATGATCCCACCGGCCCTGCTTGTGGAAGCCACATCAAATCCCTCACCATAGACCTGCATGTGGTCACCTTTTCTCCTGCAAGCTATGATAAGCCCAGACTCTGCACAAGGATCACTTCTCTTCATATTCCCCTGGGCTCTGGCCATATTTTCTTGCTCCCATACTCAGCCATTTTTCTCTTGGTCCTCAGAATGAACATCTACTAGGGAGTGTGTGTGTATTAGTCCCATACCAGGAATTGAGAGACAACATTCCAGAGGAACGAGACTGCAAGGTCCCATGGCTATGGAGAGGTGAGACTTGGATTCTAATCAGCATTGCCTGACTCAGAAAGCCTAATTTTTTGACACTGTCTCTGTGTGAATACATTTTTACAGAGCTCATCTCCCTAGCCCCCTCCTTTCAGTATGTTATATGCTTCCTGATTCTGCTGCATGACCCTCTGAAGTAACACAGACAGCAGGAAGAATGTTCTGGTACATAACCAGGGACCATTTACAGTTTTCCTGCTTATAAGAACTGTATAACCATGTAGGACAGGAATCCTAGGGAAGGTCACTGCTCCCCAGAAAAGCCAAATCCTATATATTACCGAGTTCATGCTGAGGTCTGTCTTATGTAGCATGATTTACAGATGTAGCTGGATGTCTTTGCCAACAACACATCCTCCATATTCTCTACAATAAACCAGAGGCCAGGCACTCAAGGTGGATGGATAGGGAGGGGCAGCAGCACCATGTCCTTCTTTAAGGAACACTTGTTGTCATGGCCTATAAGTTGTTTTTCAAGGTTCCTCTGCCTGCCCGCTCTCATGGCATAAGAAAATCATCTGGATCAGAATAAAGTTTACTTTGATTTGCCCCTATTAGAAATTATTCAATTATGGTCAGAATTATACCTGAAATTTAGATCTGGAATCATCCTCTAGATTGTAAACTCAAGTAGATTCAACCCATATCTGTGTAGTCTACCGCCATACCTAACCCAAGATAAACTTTCAATAGGTCTTTGTTGAATTCAATAAGCATAGAAATACTACCTTATGCCTTCTCAGTGATGTGGAGGGAGAACCTTGCTTTCATCCCCTATCACTAAGGTCCAGCTGGATAGTTTGAGGTCCCACCAAGTCAACCAAATGACTGTTGTGAGCCTGACTGCCATTGGTACAGGTAGAACTTCATCCCTCAGAAGAAAGAACTTTAAGCAAGATGTGACTTTATTTGGGAGTGGGTATTTATAGAATTCATCATTTAAATTAAGTCATCAAGGTAAGATCTTATCCAAGATAGCTGGTGTTCACATAAAAGGGGAAATTTGGCTGAAGAGACACAGGGGAGTGGGGTGGGGAATGGCATGAAGATAAAAGCAGATGGCCCCATGACCTGAGCTACAAGAATGATATGAACCACCTAGGATGGTCACATGTGGCAGAAGCTGGCTGTCTCAGTTACTCTTCTCTCATTGCTAGGACAAAATACCCAACACCCAAAATGAAGGAAGTAAAGGTTTATTTAGCTCACAGTTAGTGGAGGTTTCAGTCCATACTCAGCTGGCTCCAAGGCACAGTGGCACATGGCAGAGGGAAGCTCTGCATGTTTTCATTGCAGTGGAAAACAGCAAGAGCAAAAGAGAGTAGCAGCAACAGTGGCAGCAGAGAGCAAGTCCTTCATGGTGGCAGTAAAAAGCAAGACAGCAAAAGGGGAAGCAGCAGCTCAGGCAGCTAGCTCACCGCTTGTTATGGTTTGTGAATAGGTGTTCCCCCAAAGCCTCATGCAGTCTTGGGGAAGCTTCTGGAGTTTGTGATTACTATGGGTATGGATGCTGCATCTGCCATGGGGCAGGTGATTTGCATTACAATGTAAGGTGGGAAGAGAGGCTAGCTTCTTGAGCTGCTGCTACCCCTCCCTTTACACTCTTGCTCTTTGCCTCCACCATGAAAGGTTGCTTTCTGCTATGTGCTGCTCTACCTTGGACCCAGCTCAGTATGGACTGAAACCTCCAGTAACTGTGAGCTAAATAAACTTTTTCTTCCTTCATTTTGGGTGTTGAGTATTTGTCCCAGCAACCAGAGAAGAGTAACTGAAACACTGCTCTCTCCTCCTCACATTGTAATGCAGAGTATCTGCCCCAGGGCACTCACACCCATAATCCCAACATTGAATCATGAATCAATCACAAACTCCAGGAGCCCCCCACTCCCTATGACTGCATGTGGCTTTGGGGGGACACCTAGATACAAACCATAATACTGGCAAAGGGAAGGAGGGATCTTCTCCATGAGCAGTCAAGGCACCCTGTTGACACCTTGGTTCCACACTTAGTTTCTAGAATTTGAAACAGCGCATTGTCACTTTTTTAGAGCCACCCAGTCTGGACTATCCCTATAAAACTAGCAGAGCCGTTCAACTTTCAGCCAAGATAGAAAGCCCATGTAGGTAAGAGCTAACCCTCTCAAGAGATTCTTAGTTTTTTAGGAAAGTTTCAAAGTACACAGGTTCAATCACCAATGAGGAACTTGGAGTGTTCATGAGCTTTATTTGGGATGTTTTTATGGTACGTCAGGGGGCTCTTTCAAGGTCTAGCACTCATCCATACTCAGCTTGATGGCAGTCTTTTAGAGAAGCTTTTCAGGCTTGACTGGGCTTTATTTTTAACAAGGTTATTTATGTATCTTCCTTAGTCTCCATGGTCAAAATAAGACTTAATCCCTATTGACCTGACATGATCTATGAGCCTGTCTCTGAGAATCGCATCTCCAGGAGTGCAGGAGTTTCTTAGGGCCATAGACAAGACCCCAGAGAGAGAGAGAGAGCACTGTCTGATTAACAAATGCTTCTGCCAGGTGTGGTAACTAAAATCACCCTTGCAGTTCCCCCCAAGACTCTAGGGTAGTAATTTGTTCTCACTCTGCTCCTACTTGTATTCTAGAAAAGTACACTTCCAGACAAGGGAGGTCTCTCCTGTCATTGCAAATCAAGTAAGTGTATACAACCTGACCACAGGGCTTCTATTAAAAGTGCAGAGAGAGTCAATTTGATCAGGATTACATGCACCTCACAAACACAATTTATTTAATCAATAAGATCTTGTCTAACACCAGCTCACTCTACTCCTGAGGTTATGTAAGTCATCAATGGCATACCACACAGATGGCAATGGAAGAAGCTCCCACCAGCCCTCAGAAAGGCAAGTCTGCAGCCTTGCTGCCCATATTGATCACTATCAATAAAACATGAGCAAGAAGATGGGACAAGTGTGCCAAGGATTAATTATGTTCCTCCTGTCTAGGAAAGTCAAAGAAGACTTGCAGTATTAGGTAGACATTTAGTAGGATTAAAAAATAGAAATTAGCAGAGAGAATTTGCCAAGCATTCCATGTAAACACAAGAGGGTGAGATTTTATTTCCATGATCCTTCAACTCTTGCTTCCTGCCGCAGGTTGAAAACTCTATGACAACTGGAAGTTAAACTTTTTACTTATTGGCAGGTCAAGTCTCCAATCCGTCCATCAATAGCCTAAAATAGTGGTTCTCAAAGTGTGGTCCCAGGCCAGAGTACAATCATCCTGAGGTAGGAACTTGGCAGAAAGAATATCAGGTCCTACTCAGATCTACTGAACTAGCAACCAGGAACAGGCTAGGCCCAAAGTCTATATTCTAACAAGAAGTCCCAGTGATTCTAGGGAGCCATCAGGCTAGGAGGTCATCTGATCATCATTTGGTACCTCAGCTAACCATAACAGGCAGAGCTATCTCTACATGGGAAAATCTCCAACCAAATGTCTTCAAAAGCAATGGTTAGTTGAAAATCCACAACTTGACAATTGGACTTTTGAAAAAAACAGCAACCCTGGCCAATCTAAATTTGAAGTGAATGGTTGTACTTTAGAAACACACAATTATTGATCAATAAAACTGGTTGAATCCAAATAGGTCAAACACAAATAGACAAAGAAGAACCTTAGGATTTCCTGCCAAAAATGTCCAGTATTAGTTGGGATGAAAATGACTCACAATTTCTACCCATCCTTCAAGACCCTGACCTACACCACCTCCTCCAGTATTCCTCCCTCATATGTAATCCCATGGACTCTCTGCAAATACACACCACAGAGTCCCCTCAGAACCATAAAGAGGCTCCCACCATATGCATCTTGTCCTATGGTAACAGCAAGCTCCAAGTCTTTCCAAAAGAACTGTGTGACAATGGCACTTCTGCCTCTGCCTGATGGCAGTGTGTGTTCCCTTAATAGAATGGAAAATCAGCAAATCCTTGCACAGATAAACTGATGTGACTGAATTTAAGCACCCAAATAACCTGGGGACAGATCCCCATGGCCTGTGCCTTGGGTTCCAGACCAAGAGAGACATGAGGAGCTGCCTAGTAGTTATTCACACCAGAACTCAGATCTTGGGAAATTCAGTCATGTATGGCCTATGGGCCTGGGATCTGCTGTTTTATCTCATGGCTCAGGCTCATGTACAGTCCAAAGCCTGCAGTTAAGAGCCACATGAGGAAGAGAAGTGTGGCTCTAGGGAGATCTGCTGGGACGTGTTGAAAACTCACTTGGATAAGCAGTGGCGGGTGCAGTAGACATCACCTGTGGGAGACAGCGTAAAGTTCTCACAGAGGTAGAAGTGCTGGTGGCCAAAGAGCAGAATGCCTTCTGAGACCAGGTGGCCCTGCACAATCACCAGGGAAAATTTCTGTGTCACCTGGAGGGAGAGAGCACTGGAGTCAGGCTGTGTTCAGGCAAAGCATGCCCATAGTTCTCAGGAAGGGTAAGGGACAGGTACCAGTCACCCACTGGGCCCCTGAGGTAAGAGCAGTGCCTCATATGAAAGATGGTTTATGCCATAATTCACAGCCTGGGTGGCACTGGTAGGCTCAACTTCCTGTGCAGTTGATCGTCTTTCCAAGGGTGCCTCCACTTCCACCGAGACACTGGGGGGATGCCTGTTGCTGTGTTGAGTAGCCCCAGTCCCTCCTCGCTTTAAGCATCCCCGTGGCAAAGTTCTATAGCTGGCTGGAGGAGAGGTGCAAAGTGTCTGCAACGATGAGGAAAAAAAGCTTGTCCAGGGGCCTGGTGTAGCACATGACAGGACTAGAGCCTAAGTGCTCAAGACTGTACTGGTGTCTCTGCAAGGCCAAGACAAGTGTGCATGGAGGATGCACAGTGTCCCTCCAGATCCTGCTGCTGGGAACAATGCATGTCCCCCAGCTGAGGAAAAGTCCAAAGCTTCCCAGAGCTTCCTTAACTGCAGAGAGCATCTGGGCCACGATCACAAAGCTATCCCAAGATCGAAACCTAACCCAGGGGCAGCTGGCACCCAACCCTGGCCACTGTGGAGGGGGAGGGGGAATCATCTCTGTGCCAGTACTTGGAACCACACTGGAGAAAGTCCCTGGGCCAGGAGTGCATCAGAGTTGCTTCTCTACCTTCTCCACCAGTCTGTCATGCAGCCCTAACTCACAGCAAACTCCCTGCAGGCACGCTTTTGGATCACAGTTGGTCTCCTGGAGGCTGAGCTGTGACGATTACCCAGAGTCCTGAAGTCAAGGCCTCCCCTGTCTCAGGGCAATTCTGTGCTTATTCCAGCCACACAAAAGCATGGTATTTTTGGAAGGAAACCTCAGGAGATTGGAATCACATCAGAGGCTGGTCGGAATGGTGTGTGCCTCTAGCCCCGGCTACTTAGGAGGCAGAAAGATTCCTTAAAACTAGGAGTTCAAAACCAACTTGGACCACAAAGTGAGATTCCACATCCAAGAAAGAATCTTACCAAAGATCAGTCTCTTAATGCTATGGTTTGAATGTGGTTTTCTCCACCAAATCTCATTCTGAAGCTCAGCTCCCCAAAGTAGCAGTGTTGAGGCAGGCGAGATTGGAGAGGTGATGAGGTCTTACAGTGGACTGATGTATGTAGCTACAAATCTAGTTTAGCTTCCTCAGCTGGCTCTCCTGCTTCCTATCCTCTTCTGCCATCACATGACATTCTCTGTCACTTACAGAAGCCAGACATTGGTGCTAGGCAGCCTGGACCTTCCAGCCACCAGAAACATGGGCCAAAATAAGCCCTTTTTTTAAAAAAAGATAAAATCCAGCTTCAATCCAGTTACTTCCTTATATCAATACAAAACAGACCGACACCTAGTAAATAGCACGGCCTGGAATGGAAACTCAGCTCCTGCTCAGCTCCAGGAGTGTGACGGGTCACAGTGACAAAAGCTGGAAAGCTGACATTGATTCCCATGCTCCCACTCAAGCATCACGTGGATTCAGTCAGTCAGGGCCAAGGCCAGAAGCACAGACTCACTGCAGGTTTGATTCCAAGATAAGCACTAACCACGAGGCTTCCACAGGACTCAGCACTGAGCTCTTTTGTTACACAAGGACCAGCCAAGCATTAATCTTGGGACCAGGCCTGCTGCGGGTACCTGGCTCTTGGGGCCTTTCTCCCGTCTACTTTGTTAGAGGCTGCTCCTCTGTGCACTTTCTGAGCCACAGAATTCACTGTGGACACATGTAGAACTTTATCATCCATCCAGACATCTACAGGACAGTTGAGGATTCAGCTCCCACTCCATGGCAGCCCTGTGCAGGCTCTGGGGATACAGGGTGGCCAAGAACTCTACGATCCTTCTTAGATGGACAAAAGCCATGCATGCTGAGTGACACCTATCACAAGTGTCCTAGGTTCTATCAGAGGAAAGCAGGGGCACAGTGGCCATGGGAGACAGCTGAAGGACAGCACTGCATTCAGACCCTGGGCCTTAGCTGTGGAGATGGGTAGCATGGAGAGGCCAGAAGGGAGGCTTTCTGGACACAGGGAAGTAGAGGAGCAGAAAGAGGCCAGGCTGGCTGAGGTGGGGTCGGTGAGTAGGTGGCCCATCATGGGGACCTTAGCTATTTCCAAAAGGCCACTGGTTATTTTCTGGATGTTGAAAGTGGATGAGAAAGGGTCAGGAGCAGAAGGAAAGTGCCCAGGCTGGGCGCAGCACATGCTGGTGACCCTAGTACTTGGGAGGCTGAGGCAGAAGCATCATCAGGAGTTTTAGGTCAGCCCAAGGTTACATGACAAGTTCAAGGCCAGCCTGAACTACACAGCAAAATCCTGTAGGAGGGTACTAAGAAAGGTCTGAATGTGGTGTGAAAGTATTCCCCTGAGGTCTCGTGTGTTGAAATTTCACCCTCGCTGTGTGCTATCGAGGGGGTAAGGTGAGGACTTAACCCTACTGAGGTGCTCAGAGGTGCAGCCTTTGGGTGGTGAGCAGGGCTATGCAACCATCAGAGATGGGTCCCTAAAGCTAAATACTGATGGCTTTATAAGAATGAGAGGGACCAGAAGACACACACTCTGTTTCATGTCATATGATTCCTTGTGTAACTGTGGGTGTCCCAGAAAGAAGGCTATCACCAGATGTAGGCCCTGGGCCCTTCGGACCCATAAACCCAAGTAAAGCCCTTTTCTTGATAAAATTACCAAGCTTCAAGGGTTTCATTATAATACCACAAACCAGACTGATGCAGAGGGTCATGCTAGGCTGCTTAACTTTTTTCTCTTGTACTTTTTATAAATGTGCCTCCATGGGGAGTCGCATCTTCCACTACACACATGAAATGTGGTGCTTTGGGGCAAGCCCCACCTTCTTACCTCGAAAACCTCTCTCTCCCAGTGATACCAGTCCTTCTGCAACCTGCAGCAAGGCCTGGAGCATGGGCTGCCCTTGGGAGAGACTTAAGTAACAACCAGAATGAATCCAACCACAAGAAAAATGTCTGGTGAGCACTGAGTTAATAGCTTAAAAATTGATTCTGCTAGCAAACAAATGGCATCTTAAAAACTAGAGAATGAGCCCAAGTGAACTATTACATGCACTTCCATTTGAATGAGCCCTGGGAGGGCTGCATCTCTGTGTTTACCCAAGACTGAGACATCCCTCATGCAGTGAGGCCATCAATTACTTCAGAAGAGTGGAACTTTTGCTTCCTATGGAGAACTTTTAAAAGATCGGCTAGATGATGTATTATCATTCTTGAAGGATGGATGACTAAGAAGGGATGTGGATGATGACAAACAGGTGGTCAGGAAATCAGAAAGCACCAGACTGAAGCTAGAGAAACAGCCAACCTCTGGGCCCATCTGTGGCATTTACATCACCATCCTCTGAAGGCCAGGACTCAGTGGGCACATTGGTCAAAGGCAAGGTCACCCATGAGACTACTACAAAGAGGTGCCATCTGTATCGGGTCACCACATGGTATAGGCACCATTATCCCTTCCAAGCTTTGGAGATAAGTGCCAGGACCCTCATGCTATTAAAAGCCAAATGACCAAGTCATATGAAACAGCATGGTGTCTATGCCCATCACTCATCACAGGTCCTCCCTCATCTGAAACCATCTGAGATGACCAAAGGACCTGGAACACTGTCAACATGATGTCCACAGTTATTGTATTGTGTTGTCCCAGGGAAAAGCTTAAGCACAGATATGATTTGCAGTTGGAGGAATTTGTGGGTGAGGAATCTGAAGATATGGAAAGCCCGCTGCACCCTCACTTTTCAAAACAGCGGAAATCATTAAGGAGATGTTAAGTCGCTAGAGCACAGGCTTACAGGTTGCACTAGTGCTGGCTTTCCATGAAGCCAGCCTCTACTATTGCTACCTTGGTGACCAGTAGAGGAGCACTCAGTCACAGCAATGATCACAGAATGTACAGTAAAGCAGGAAGGGAATAGGCTCCATCTATGCGTATCAGTTTGGCAGGTAGGAGAAGGAATGTAGCAAGTAAGTGATCTGCAGAGTCTGAGACAAGGAGCAGGGATGCCCTCTGCCTGCTGGCAGGTGCCACTTCCTCCAGTGAGGATTCCCTGAAGCCTGGGGGCTGGGCAGCAAAGTCTGATGACCTGGCCTTGCTGGGCTGCTCATACCTGCTGTGAAACATAGCATAGACCCCAAAGATGTTCAACATGCAGGGGACCTGCTCGTTGGCAGCTGGTCGAAATCAGAGCACATTTTGGGCAGGCTGTCTCTGAATATCATACAACCGGGCCATCTATTCAAAATGTGAATGAGTGTGAGAATCATGGAGACAGCTTGATAAAATGCATATCCCCAGGCTACGTCCCGAGAAGTCTCAATTCAACAGTTCAGAATGGGCCTGGAAGCCACATTTGAATCCATGATCTGACGCAGTGTGAAGCCAGAGTCTTGAGTCAGAAGTATGGGTACCTGCAGGGCTAGGAAATAGCCCACAGGCTTACTGAGGGCAGTGAGCATGAGTGAGTGTGTATGTGTTGTGTATGTGTGGCGGGGGGGGGAGAGAGACAGAGAGACAGAGAGTGACCTGACACTATTAACCTGCGCTGAGACACTGGGTAGGAAGCATCAGTGGCAGCCGCGAGTGCCTGTAATTCAGGTGTCTCTCTGAGCCCTCGCACTTTCCTAGGGGCCAGGGATCAGCCTGACAGGCCTGTAGTTTCTAACTCACGCCTTCCTTTGTCCCTTCATTCACTGAACAGAGGTGCCCTGCAGGCTAGCTGTGCCCCTCCTCAGTAGGCACAAAGGGAAGGAAACACACCTGCAAGATGCTTCTATCAGTCAGAGTTCCTGCGGGCAGAGTGACAGGAAGAAGGGCAGGACTCTTGGAGCAGGTGTCTAAGAATGAGGCCTGAGAGGTAACATTAGGTAAGTAGTCCCAAGAGGTGGCCCCCATGTCAGGACCAGGGAGGGGATTCTAAGGCTCTTAGGCTTGCACCAGCTGGACACATATGGAGGCTGTGGCTAGTTCTGTACAACTTCAGTGCAAGCTAGCTATTTATGTACACATATGCGCATGTGTACGCACACATATGTGTATGTGTGTGTACACGTGTGTGCTCTTGTGTAGGCTCATATGTATGTGGAGATGAGGAAGGCCAGTCCAGGAAAGCTGCAGGGCCAGCTCAGCACTGGCCTGGGAACCACAGAGGGCCTCAGAAGGACTGAGCAGGGACATCTGTGCAGCTGGACCACTCCCCCACCCCTGGCAAGATGCTTTGCTGTGCAAGGTGGACGACCTTCTGCCCCTGCACAAGTACTCAGCTGAAAATGCCTGGGAGGATCCAGTGGAAGGCACCACCCTCTGTTGCCCTGGCAGAAACATCTCTGCCCTTGAGCTGCTCAATCTACCAAGGTCACTTGGGATTCACACTGAGTGGTATGGAGGAAGTATCTACCCAAGAGTTTAAGTGCTCCTGCAGTCAGAGAGAACAGCAACAAGAACGGCCCTCATTGGAGTTCTAACTTGAGATGGTCCAGAGCTGTGTGGACAAGAACCGGGACAGTCCCCAGCCATGCAGTGACTGACAAAGGCCCACAGTTAACATGCACTGGCTCAGACATCCTTGCAACAAGGGAGCTGCTTGCGCAGGACAGCACCATGGCTCCAGGAAGCCTTAATCAGTGATCTGAAGGTGGCCCAGATCTGAATAATGACTGTCCCAGACACTGCTGCAGGGGACTCACTAATCCCATGGAGGACCAGGGAAGCTGCAGCTGCCTGGAGCTGCAGGGCTGCCTGCTTGTCAGAGCCAGGACAGGCCTCGGATCCAGGGACCTCAGCAGGGGCTTTGGGGCAGCACGGAAGGTCAGGCCTAGGCCCTCCTGGGCAAGGGAGCCAGTGCTTCTGAGAAGCAGGTGCTGCCCTGGGTCCACGGGCACACTGTGTGTCTACCCAGGGCACCTTTGCCTGGAAACCTAGGAAAGTGCACCACCCGGGCCCTAGCAAAGTGCGAGGGCTCAAGAGAGACACCTGAATTACAGGAGCTCCCGGCTGCCACCCATGCTTCTTACCCAGTGTCTCAGCGCTGGTTAATGATGTCAGGTTGGGAATTCCTATGAGTTATGCACACACATGCATGCACATGTGCATGCACACACATACACACACACACACACACACATACACAATCACACTCACTACCCTCAGTAAGCTTGCAGGATATTTCCTTTAACGTTAGTTGTTTGAAGGTCAGCGTACACATTCTCCCTTCTTCAGCCTCAAATTTTTGTTCTTGTAAAAAAGCTATGGTGGTCCAGGGGTGAGGCCATCAGAGAGCAGCGGTGGGACCACAGAGATCAGGGCTGAAACTGGTGAAGCACGAATAAAGGAGGCACAGGGAGAGAACCACCGCACCCCTGGAGCCCGGGCAGCCACCCCACTTTATGCAGCACTCTGATCTGTAGAGAGGAAGCGCCTTCTGCTGTTTCTAGGACTCATGGACTTTTGTGCGCCCTGGGGTCCTGTCTCCTGCGCTCCTCCTGCCTCATGCTCTACAGCCAGGGTCGTCCCTAGTTTCCTTTCACACTAGTTCAGGCCTCACCCCAGCAATTTCCCTCCTTCTCCCCAAAGCCAGAACTCATTGATGGATGCTCAAGGTTTGAGAAGAGCCCCACCCAGCACATCAGGTCCCTTGGGGGTTCCATTCTGACCCCTCACCTCATCCTTCGTCATGTGGCTAAGATGTGCACACCCATCAGCACCCTCAGAGCACAGTGGTTCTGTACACTCTCCACAGGGCAGATCCTTGCTGTTATGATTTGTATCTAGATACTCCCCCAAACTTCATGTACTCACAGGTGGAGCTTTGGTGAGGACACTGGATCCTGGATTCAATCAGTGGATTACTCCTCTGGTGAGCTTATAACTAAGCGTGATGTTGGGAACTGAAGCCTGGCAGGAATATGTAGGCCACTGGGGGTGTGGCCTGGAGAGTTGGTTTCCCTCCTGCTTCCTCGCTTCTTCTCTGCTTCCTGCTGCCTTGGCATAAGCTGCTCCTCCTCTGTGATGGCCCTCTGCCATGCCAGCCTGCCTTGGACCCAACACTTAGAGAAGGAACCCTCTACAAATTGTGAGCTACAATAAACTTTTCCTCCTTTAACTTGTGGGTGTTGGGTATTGTTTTTTAGCCATGAGAAAACAACTAAGCTGCTTTCCCAGAGAGTGTCCTCTACAGGATTCCCAAAAGAGCCCTCCCACTTCCCCAGAGTGTCCCTCTGGTTCCAGGATCTGACTCGCAGGAGCATGGGGACACAGGGCACAAAGGTACAGCAAGAACAGCAGGCACGAGCACTGGCCACCCCCCATGTGGGGCACAGAGCTACAGGCAGGTGCACACAGCACCTCTCTGAGCTTCAGCACAGCAGAGGAGATGAGACATGTGATCTTACCTTGGGGCTCAGCCCTGTGGACAGGGAAAGGGTGAGGCCAGGCGGGGCCCAGCACAGCTCTGCCTGCAGCCCCCACAGTCCCGGCCCCACCTGCTCTACAGGGGACAAGAGACCCCCAGGGAAACTGAGTCACCACGACATTTTCAATCAGGCTTCCAGGGGTTGGTTCCCCCAGAAGTTCAGGAACGCTGGGGGCTAAGTGAAGCCAAGCCGCCCTCACTCCATCACGCATACTCCAGCCTGCACACCTGGGACTCCTACCAGCCTTGCTGATGTCCCCAGCTATGCAACACGGAGGCCGAGACCGAAGCTTAAGTACAGACAGGGAGGCACGGGAACAGCTCCATCCTGGTTGTGCCCAGACTCAGGACAGGAAGTCAGTCACTGCGGGCTCCTGACCCTGTCCCTAAACAGGACCTGGAGGGCAGAGCCACCCGCGGGGAGGAGCCACAAGAGCAAGACTCAGGAGCACTGTGGAGCAGGGGTGGAACAGGACTCACTTTAGCCATAAACTCCAACCTTGTCCTGGGGACTGCCACCCCCAAGCTGTCTGCTGAGTCTGTACTGGAGGAGAGGAAGGTAGAGGGTGACCCCAAAGATAGCAGGTGACATTCTTGAGAAGCCTCCCAGGAGCCTCTCTCCATGTCCTCCCACTGCTCTGGGTACTGCCGCTCTACAAGAACTTTACAGATTAAACTAAGGGTAGAAACCAGCGGGCCTTAAGGTAATGGGAGCAGAAGCCTGGTAGGGTGGCACACACCTGCAGCCCTGGCCCCCTGCAAGGGCGAAGCAGGAGGACTGCAGCAGGGCACCAGGGCCCGCGGGAACTCAAAGGCTGCACAACTAGATTTGGTGGTGGAGGGAGCGGCCACAGGGCAAGGGTTGCTGGGTGGCGGCCTCTCCTGAGACCTGAGAACAAGTATGCTGGGTGACAAACAGCAGGGATGGAGCCTCAGACACATGACGCAGACCTCCATCCTGCGAGCAGCTCAGGAGCTTGGGTGGACTGCTTTCCAGGGCATGGTCTTCCCTGCCTGGGAATCACTGTCTTGCACAAGCAACCCTTTGCGGGCACAGGCAAAGAAAGGGCTCCATGGGAGAAACCTGGAGCCCTCATTTCCACTGCCTGGGTGTTTCGGGAATAATTGCTCTCTTGGATGGGTATGTGAGGACACCCACACATCCCAAGGCACATGTGTGTGCGCACATGCACACACACACACACACGTTACAGCTGTATGTTAGTATCCATTTTTTAAATTATGTGCAGGGAGCACCAGGTAATTCCATAACTAGTACAAAATGAGCCTGACCATAACAAGCCCTCACCACCGGTGTCTGCCTGGCCACTCTAGGTTACTGAGCTTGGTTTCTAGGGTCCCTCCTTCATTCAAAGAGCAGTAGGGGTGATAGGGAAGCAACTGAGGGGAGAGTCGAGATGATCAGGGGACAGTAGAGGCAGCAAGGGGGAGACCCCAGCTCTCTGGGTCCCAAGCAGCGAGCTCCAAGGTCCAGCCAGGAGAGTTGGTGGCAGCAGCCAGCAGGGTGGGCATTTTGGTCAGGCAGCTATGGAGGTGAAGGCATGGGAGATGGTGCCAGGGGGCTTCCACATGCACCCCATGTTTGGAATGTTTGGGTTGTGCAGGTATAAGAAGGTGGCATTGGCACACATAGTCACCCAAGTGTGACAGTAGCCAGGCACCTGTGACAGTCCTCACCCAGGCCCTGGGAAGCACCAAGCCCAATCTGAGGTGCTCCTCCAGGCATTTACAGGGCACTGTCCCTAAAGAGCACTTGGATGTCTTGGAGCCCTTCTCACACTGCACGGCCCTGGGGGCTGGCATCTGCTCCCAGCAGGACTGAGTGTGAACCCATAGATGCCCTCCTGCAGCTGCCGCCTCTGCTCAGGCATCCGCCTCTGCGCTGTCCTCAAGGTTCCCTGGCCTGCCTGTCTCTGCCTCAGTTCTGCTGGAATGTCTCCTTCACTTATACCCTGAAAGTAGAGGGTGGGGCACCCGTGGGGCCCTGAGGCCCCCAGTCTTTAGCCCACTCCACCTTCAGGAAGGGAAGAGGGCCTATCTGGAGTGAGTGCCTGCCATGTGCCCCACGCTGAACCAGTCTTCTGATGTTGTCTACCTGACCTTTGCAGTGAAAAACTTGCCGTGAGCCCCACAGTAGAGATCAGGAAAGTGGGGTTTGGGGTAGGTGCCTGCTATCTGGCACCTGGCCAATTTAAGATTTGAACTCAGGTCTGTTTTACTTTAAGAGCCTTGGGCTCCATCCTCTGGACTACATCCTTTGTAGACTCAGGCAATGGGTGACTTTGTTTTAGTGAGGTCCCTAATCCTCCTTCCACCACACCAAAAGTACAGGGGACATTGAGCTTTCCAGTGGGCTCCAACCCCAGGACCATAGCTGTCTGTAGCACAGCCTCGGGCAACCTGACCTATGTGGACAGCAACTGTACCCAAGTCATGAGCAAGGGAAGTCAAGGATAGGACAGCTTAGATCCTGGGGCTGAAGTGTCCAAACACAGGTACTGGGCCCTAGGGTGGGGCATGGGGCCCTGAAAGAACTGGGCTGCAGGCAGAGACCCAGGGACTGAACTACAAGGCCAAGAATAAGTTCCTTGAAGTCAGCCTTCCAGGTGGTGATGGAGGCCAAGATAGGAAGTTTGATCAGCTTTCTCTCAGCAGTTTGTTAGCTTGAGTCACCTTTTGGCCCAGGCTGCATAGGCTTCCTCTGCATGTGTGGGTCTCCCTGACCTGACAATCTGCAAGGGTGGCCAGCCGCATGTGTTACCTTTTCTCCATCCAGGAGCTCCTGCAGGATGACCTGTCTTTCCCGACACAGTTCCAAGAAGTCTTCCGAGTGCAGACTCTCATGGAGGGCAGGGAAGAAAGTGAGCTGGGAACAGTCCAGGGCCACCTTGTTGGGCTCACGCTCAGTGTCCTGTGGTACCAGCTCACCTGCAGCAGCATCAAGAGATACGTCACACGGAGGGTATGCAGTGTATCCCTTGTGACCAAGAGGACTTCAAGGCTGGGAGGCAGAGTGAGCAGTGTGGATGATTCAGGGTGACCTTCCTGCTTCAGGAAAGGGACATGGCAAACATGTGGCCTCACGGCCACCTTCCTGCAGGACCTGGAGTGACCAGGGCAACCTTCTGATGTCCACCCCCTCATGAAACAGTCAAGTCTCAAGGCTTCTTCCCAACCCTGCTTTGTTCACTCTGAGCACTGCTGTTGATATTTTCTAACATCTAATGCTTCTTATGTAAAGGGAAATGTAATAAACTATGATGCACTGAGAAATGAAGCAACATCACTCACACCCAGAGCTCAGAAAGTAACCAGTCCCATCCAGCGAGCTCTTTATGACGAAGACTTCTGATGGCCTTTGTCTCTCTAGTCCTGTTAAGGAGCTGAATGCTCTTTTGTCCTCTTTCCACAGACCAAAAACTGGAAGAGGAAGGAGCTGAGCCCTAGCAGCACAAGGAGGTGCCACTGTGCGGAGGGGAGGACCCCGGTCGCCACCGGGAGGCGAGGGAACTCACAGACCCAGAGGCCGGGAGCACTCAGGCCAAAGCAGATTCTTTGGAGAAAATAGGAAATTTGAAATTGTGTGTGCCTGCATGCATGTGTGTGCATATATTTGTTTACAACAACATGAGCTCCGGAAATAACCTGCATTCTCGGTGAATCAACACAAACAACTCCTCCCTGAGAATCACACACACAACGAGGAAGCACCAGCATCAAGAATGACGCCGAGCCTTTTCTGAAAATGCAGGAGATCACAGTTGACTTCTGTATCCGTTACTTTCCTCCTCAAGAAGTCCAGGGCAAAACCATTTACCCTGTGCTCTCCATTTTCATTGTAAGGCATGTTATTTTCTATATGACTTTGTCAGCTACTGAGCATGTATTTGAATTGTTTGGGTGCACTTTTTTTTTTGCATTTTAGTACAGGATCTACAAGGTTTCACTATGTAGATTGGACTTGTGGTGATTCTCCTGTGTTCAGCCTCCCAAGAGCTGGGATTACAGGCTCGCCACCATGCCCAGTCTCAATCATCATCTCAGCGCGTCCCCACAGGTGGGGTTGGCACGGCACGCCTGGGATTGAACCCTGGTCACTGCGCTCTGCCTAAGAAGGCACTTTAATCCACTAAGCTATCTGGCTGGCCTCAGGAGCACTTTTAAAGTCTCCCTGATATAACAACCCAGAAAAACTATTTCTCCATAAAAACACGTATTATTTTAAATTCAGACTTAAATCCCTGTGCTAACAACCTCTCTAGGTCTGGAACACAAT
>NDGN011558567.1:0-11569 GCA_002564285.1 Tympanoctomys barrerae | reverse complement strand
AAGAAAGAAAGAAAGAAAGAAAGAAAGAAAGAAAGAAAGAAAGAAAGAAAGAAAGAGAGAGGCTGGAGAGATGGCTCAGTGGAATAAGTGCTTCCCTGGCAAGTACAAGGACCTGAGTTCAATCCCTGTTCCACAAAAAGAAAGAAAGAAAAAGAAAAGAAAAAAAATCACATTCAAGTCCATTCTGGGCAATTTAGAGAGGATCTATCTCAAAAATAAAAAGGTAAAAGGATTGGGGATATAGCTCAGTGAAAAGGGCTCAGTGCAAAGGAATCCTAGTTTAATTCCAGTACCATGATACATATATACGTACATGCATACAAGAATAAATAAAAGAAAAAAGAAAGTATTTATTTATGGGTCCCATAAACTATAGTTCATAATAAGGAGTGAATAGACACTTGTTATGTAGGTGTAATCTAACCAAGATGAGAGGGATTGAAAAGTAATTATAGGCCTCCACAAGAAGGCATCCACCTTGATCAAGGTCTAGTGAGTTACAAGACCCAGAGCCATCTCTGGATGTCTGAAGACATCACTATACACCAGTTGGAGACCACTAGCAGCTACTTTAGAGCTTGAAGATCTCTTGTAGGTCTGGGATGCTCTTGCAAACACCCACTCACAACCCACTAAAGCAAAGAACAGTTTTAATCTTCTCAATGGAAACAAGTAGAATTCCAGAGACATTCAGAATTGGCAGACTTCCCAAAGTAGGTGATCTCCAAAGGACCCTATAGATCCTGAGGTCTGGGGCTGGTTCTAGCTTGCTCTGGATCTCCATTTGCACTGTGTTCCTGTTTTCAGGTTCGGAAAAGCTCTGGGGCAGCCTGGGCTGTGAGTTCGACCTCCTGTTCCCTCCCAGCTGGTATTCAGGGGGTATCCCCTAGTTTCTCAAATTGGATCCAAAGTTTATCCAGGATGATGAATATAGCAAATCCTACAACAACACAGATCTGCTTAACTCTATGGATTTGAGAGAAGCTATAAATAATTCACATTTTTGAAACGTGCTAAGCCTTTGGAATTTAACTTTTAAGGAGCAGTGTTCCATTTGTTGCTTTCATTACTGTATGAATATCGTGTGCTTACACAAATTAAGACACTACAACATCCCTAGGCAATATATATTTATGGAACCCCCATTGTATATGTGGTCCATCACTGACTAAAAATATATTCATGTGGTGCTCAGCTATAATTCTCCAAAGATAGAATTGCAATGTGATTCATTTCATTTCAAAAAGTATCTTTTGAGTGGTTTTTTTTTCTATTTTTGACTATAGTATAAAAAGTTTCTTGAATTTTATAGCATATTTTAAATGTCTTAATACAGATTCCCTTATTAGAATAGGGTGATTCTTTTCCATTTTTAACCATGGAAACACTGCATTCCAAATGCATTAAAAAGCCATAAAAATGGAGACTTCTGGATACTTACCAGGTTAGATCTTTCTGATCATCATTCACAATAAAAACAATCTCCACATCCATTAGAGCCCATGATCTTTATTTAAAGCACCTAGGACCTACCCTTTCCAATTCTCACTGCACACAGACATTTCTGGAAGATTTCATTATCTTCGTTTTACAGATGATAAAATGTGGACTCACAGAGTGTGTGATTTGTCCAAGGCTACACGGCTAACAAGCAGCACTGCCAGAATTCATCCCATATTTGACCCTAAAGTGGATGCACAACTGCCACTCAAGGAAATGCTTCTGCATATTTTAAATTACTTATTATTTTTAAAAATCATCTTCATTTTTGAAATATTTTGAGAATAGTAAATCAATAAATTTTGGCTAAAATGACACTCTTTCCCAGAGGAGCTCCAGCTTCATGCACCTTTCTTACTTGGTGAGAGCAAGTCCAACCAAGCAGCTTCACGCTAATTTGCACCATTTTTCTCCATGTTATTATATTTGCTTGTGCAAGTTTTACTGATGGAAACATGCTTTCAATCCAAGCTGGAAGAGACTCTCAAACCTTCTCTTTGAGAAACTTTTTTATCTTTTAAATCCAAGTCACTGAGTCCTGGAAGTCACTGAATTCTAATCTTTGGGCTAGATCATGTGGATTAGAAGGGACTTTGAAATACCTTTGATGATTCTGATGCTATATGCTTTATGATTGTATAGTAGCTGTGTGTGATTTTGACAAACTTGATACATAAAATTGAGAGGCTTTTTCTGCAGTTAATAAAGAGTGATACAACAAAAATATTTACTATGCACTATGCCAGCAACTAAATTAACCAGTAATAATTGTTTTCAGTGGTACCAATCAACAGCTGAGGAAAAAAAAATCCCACAGGTCATTATATTTACCAAAATTAACTCTGGTTTCTGCCTACCCTTTAGTATACCACCCCCTCAAGCATCCTGAGTTGTACAACACCCACACTCACATACACACACATACACACATGCACACACATAATATTTTCAGTGTTTGTTTCTTTAGAAGCAATCTTGCAAACTTTTGAGTAATTTGTACTGGTGAGATAGCAAATATCTTATTGCTATTCCAAGCCTGTAATTTACCTTGAGACTGTGGATGCCACCCTTCCATAGAATCACCCCTGTCGTGTTTCAGATGGCAGTAGAAGGTCACTCTTTTCCTGCAGTGACTTACACTCTGTGTCTACCAGGGAATAGAAATGAAATGCACATTCCTTCAGGCCGCCTAAACCTGGGGAGGCAATCACTACCTTCTTCCACAATTTTCACAATGCAGAAAATGTAAGCCCTTTAAGATAATTATGCTGCTCCCAGGAAGGCTAACCTCTCCCCTTTCATCAGGGAAATGAACTTCTTCTTAAACAGTGAATATGGCTAACATTGGGTCCCAGTTTGCTGGACAATGACCTCATTATCTGGGGAATGCCTGTCATTGGTAATGGAGATGACAGACTCAGGATCTATTAGTAAGCTTCTGCTTAATCACAGGAAAAAAAAAAAACCCACAAGTTTTCCTTGGCATTAACACTACTGCAGAGTAGCAAGGACTATAGAATTTAGGGGCAGTAGCTCCTGTCAGAATGGAACTCACATTAGTGACGGCAGGTCAACTGGGGAACAACCCTAGAGTCAAATGTCACCACAACACACTTTAGGTACCATAGTGATGAACAGATCTGGTTCTCAGGCCAACTCTGGATTCCCTTTCAAGCAGTGGCTTTCTGCAGACCTACAAGGAGCACAAGATGAGCCCTCTTACACTGTCACAGGCAAAGCTGATGTAAGGTAAGGTAGAGGGGCTTTTCTCAGCATGGACCTTTTCACTAACAACATTTGCATAATAAAATTGTTTATTCTTAATCGTGGAAATCTCATCTCACATACCTCCATGTCTAATATTCTATTTCTTTGATGATATGGGAATCACAATGCCTGAACTCAAGGAAGGCAGGATTTTTCGTGAGGACAACAATGCCTAATAGTGTTCTAAGCCAAAAAGGGAAGTCAGACCCTGTGTAGATATAGCCCTGAAATAACTCTCTCAGTCAGCCAATATTGAGATGAAAATTAAACTTAGATTTTCTGACACTCCACTCTTGTTCTCTTACCATGAGATCCTCCCAGTTCACTGAGAAATCATTAGGTTTATACTATAAGCCAATGCTCCTTGAAGCCTGACAAATTTATAGCTTCACCAAACATGGGCGCCAAAGCAGAAGTTATCAATTATTTTCAAGGGGTCTAACTTTTAGCTGGGGATACATTGCTATAGACGTGTGATGGCATCTGTAATTCCAAGCAGTTCTCCAGGGACCTCCATGGATGTTTTTTGGAGCCCTCTCTCAGATAATAAAACAGGCTCTGGTCAGACACACTGTACCTCATGCTATATAACAGCTTTCGACATAAATCTGGAACATGATCTACATTTGAAAGCCCCAGATCAATAGTTGAGGAGGGATTATTTTTTATCAACTTGGCTCTAATTGTCTGAAATATAAAGTTATTTTTTAAATGTCAAGACCAACTACACCCACACTGGAATGAAATGGCTTTGTCAAAAAAGTTAAAAAAAAAATTAAACGTAAATTTTGTGTTGACATAATCCAGGTTAAGTCTAAAAAAGAAAAATACTTACTTTTGTAAAATGAGAGGCTATTTTATCACTCAGAGAATGTCACATCAATTGTAAAGCCATCAGCCCCAAGGTTTGGTAGTGATTGCTTCATATTTACTGTTAGTCCAGCAACGGGGATGGTACTTTTACAGTCTTTGGACAGACTAGTGAGTGTGACATTTAAAGTGTTGATTTTTGCAGCACTTATGTTAATTGTTGTAATTTTCCTGATGAACCGCCATTCTGGTTTCCTGATGCAGCCAAGATAGTTTTACATTTTCTATGCAGGGCCTCTTTGCCATTTGGTCTGTGTAGTGTCAGCTTCGAGTGCTACTGAAAGCAGACAAAATTGCAAGCAAATTGCATCAGATTGCCAACATTGTGAAAAGGTAAATTGCTTGCAAATCTATTTAAACCACTGCCCTATTTTCATCAGCTTCAGTACTTGGTATTCATGATTGCTTAATTGGCGACCTTTCCTATTGTGTAGTGCTTTATGGTGTAATGGAAAGCGATCTTTACCAAACCAATTACCCTTTTTTTCTCAGCACTACATTATTGCTGTGATTGCAACTGCCAGTCCTTTGTAAATGAACTTTCTGATTTCAATGATGTTTTTAAAATGTAAGATAGAAAAAAGTGGCATTCATATTGTGTGATGTTCTATTTTGAAGCCTCTTTGTAGTCACCATTGTCTGGGAAAATGGACTGAAGGGTTACACAGTACCTACAAATATCCATGTAACTATTATTAATATTATTATAATGTCCTCCTTTGTACTGTGGCTCAATTAGGAAAGGATAGGAGAAATATTTTGTCACCCTGTCAAGTGCACAGGAAGTGCATTTGAGGCTTCTTTTTGACACATACATTATCTCTAGTAATAAGATTCATTTTAAAGAGTGGCGATGAAGGTACAAAATCAATTTAAATAAAATTCACATTGCTAGTTCTATGGTCACTCAACATTTTAAGAGGAACCTTAAATGAGTCAAATATTCAGACTTGGAATAAAAGCTTAATTTTATTAGAGATAGTTGCTAGCATGCTAAGAAATAGTGAATTTTTTGAGGTCTGAGGTCTTGAATCTAGATGCCAAAACACAGCAAAACACGAATATTTCATGTGGTCAAACTAAAATACATATACTCGGTGATGTCGCCCGAACTCCGACAGAATGAAGATGCCTTTTAAACCATTCTCTTAATAATTTTCCATCAAATCAGCATCTGTGTGAATTCTCGTAAGGACGGAGCATAGAGCTCTATGGGATCCTGTTTATGTATTTCTATGTGATTTAGAAAATTATATCATTACTCGTACGTGTATGTGCAGGAAGAGAGCACCAAGTGATGTAGTCACTCCCTAATACTGCAGGTGGAAATGGATGCATCGTTCTACCCCCTATGGTCAGAAACTCTATTGTATGAGGGACATTTTGCAAAGATTTCTTTTACTCTCCTCTCATTTAATTAGGAAAAAAATGGAGTTCAGACAGGCTTGCCAATGATGATCAGGTGATTGTTGATTTTAGTGCCTTTGATGTAATGTAATGATTTATTTACAGCACAGCAACTTCTTTGAAAGCAAAGAAATGTGTTTATTATCTGCTGCTTATGAGTGTTTAGAGCAACCAATTTCACTGTGCCGCTGAGGTCTAACCTGGTTATTACTTTATGTTGGCAATATATGCTCTTTAGGAACAATTAGAAACATGATTCAGTTTCTGAACTTTAAATGCAGTCACATATTTAGAGATGAGAGGTGATATTGCCTGAGGTTTTAATTTGTTAAATCATGTTTTCATTTTGTTTTATGTTTTTCTTTTCTTTTTCTTCCCTGTACTGGGAATTGAACCCAGGGCAGGCTACTACTAAACAACAAACAGCCTTTTTGAAATTTTAAAATTTATTTTGAGATAAAGTCTTTCTAAGTTGCCCAGGCAGGGCTCAAGCATGACATGTTCCTGTCTCAGCCTCCCTAAGTGCTGGGATTGTTGGGGACTATTATTGCCTTAGGAAAAACATGAGATTTTTAAAGAATGGATGTTCTGATAATTGGCAGTAGGGCCCTGAAAGTTCTTACTTTGTTGAGATGCTATTAAAAAATTGTTGTGGAAAGACTTTTGAAACAATTTTTTGTTGTCTTGGGGGCAAAGAGATTTATGACAGGGGAGACAAGCTCATGGATTTGTACAAACAGTAATTGTCATTGTCACTGTTTCTAACAGAGCTCAGAACTCCTATTCTTGTTCTTCATCTTTCTGAATGGCACTGAGCCCAGTGATGGTGAAATGCGTAAGAACAGTAGAGGTATGGGGCTGGACACTATACTGAGCCTTAGAATCAGTTTGTGTCATTTAGTCCTTCTGAAGTTCCCCTAGGAAAGGCACCACGGTTCCTCTCATCTGACAGTTGGAGCAGTTGATGCTGAGAAGTCAAGAGGTTGATCCAAAGCCGTGCAGCTAAAACATGGGGTGCACCCAGCAAGCAAGACCTTGAGCCTGCAGCCCACAGTTTGGCGAACGCAAGTTTTCACTTCTCAGTTCCCTCTCTTGAGCTGAGGAAGGAAAGCTGTTCAGCTAACAAAGACTGATGGAGAATCTAAATGGCTGATTTGCCAGAATACTGTGGGTAGAGAGTGAAATATGACAGCAGCTGTTTGATCTTCCTCTATTCTCACCTTATACTTGGTACGGATTGGGCATCAATACGCATGTTTCTTCTGTAAAATTGTGAGACATCCAGGTGCTTAAAATCAACATCTCCATGCTAAGGAGGAATTCCTATACACGCTACCTGTCACGGGCACCTGAAATCATTTCTCCTCCTTGTTTCTTTGGGAAAGTGAGACCCTTGAAAACTGGAGGTATGGTGCATAGCAAATCCATTTTATCATCTCTGTTGAACAACACACTCAAGTTTGTTGTTGGAGTTTCTTAATGGTTGGGACCATATCACATTAGTCCAGTGCTCTTTCAAAATAATTGCAATAAAAATAATTATCAGATCTCCTTCCATATATTGTAGGAGCTGGAATGGATTCTGTTTTAAGAACTCTACAGGTGAAGTGTACATGAAGCCCCGACTGCACTGCTTGAATCAAAATCCTCCAAGTTTTCTTCCTCAGCCTCCCATTCTCATGCTTCCCTGGGTAGCCAGCCTATACTTGAGCATATTCCCTTTGAAATATTAAATGACAGTTAACTCTTTGGTCTGTTTCAGAGAATTATAGATTGAGCTCAATAACTAAAATGTTGGGGACATTTGGAGAAAACCAAAAAGTCAGACAACATCTTTTATTTCCCTTTTTATAGATTTTCAATTTCTAAATTGGTCCCAAAGGTTGATAAAGGAGTCATAATAAAGAAGCCTAGCAAAAGGTAAGAATCCATCTGTTTGCTAAGAGGACACTTACCTAAGACATAACTACTGTCAGACAAAAGGAATGGTGGCATCTTCCCTTTCTTCCTTTCCTGAACTTTCTGAATGAATTTAATGCATTATTTCATTTATGGTTAAAAACATATTGTATTTAGGGTTTTTCATGTGTTCCATGGTTCTGAGAAAGGACCTGTGTGCCTGGTCATTCTGTGCCATGTCATCTCTGTGGCTTCTGGCACTTCTACAGGGTTCCTGGCATTCCTGCAGGGAGGTTACTCTCTCAGGTTCTGCCTTCTGCATAACCAATGACATTGTTTACTCTAGACAGATAGAAGTTAACTACACAGGTACTCATTGACCACTCAGTGATATGAAACTTCAGTAAAAATGTGTATGATACAATGTAATTTTGCCATTGATAATTATGGTTGATGTTAAGAAAGCAGACTGTCTCTGAGCTTACTTGGCTTCAGTTTATTCTCTGAAAGAGAAAATAGATAAGTTGGGAAAAAATTCTAGAAAAAGAAAATATATCTTACAGCTTATGAGCCATTTGTTGACTGTTGCATGCTCCCAGAGAGATCATGTAGTTTAAGAGCAAATGAAAGTAGTATGCTGCAGAGAAACCTTAAAAGTTGAAAAACTATATTTAAAAAATTCTGAGATTAATGTTTGTTCATTGGTTCTGTGTGTTTGGCAGAGACTGTAGTTCTTTTGTATATTGATATAATAACAAATAATGTTTATTGAGATTTTACTATTAGCCAATCTCCCCAATAACTCCGGGAGTAGGTATTATTACCATCCTAACAAATGAAGGACACCAGGGTGATCAAGTAAAGTATTCAAGGTCAGATTGGTAAATCCTAGGTTGGACCTGGGATTCTTGTATAGATAGTCTGCAAGTCAATACTGATTTCCAATTTAATAAGAAGGAGAAGGAGAGGGAGATGAAGAGGAGGATAAATGGAAAAAAGAAAAGAGGAAAGGAGAAAGGAGAAATGGAGAGGAGAGAGAGAGAATGAAGTACGAATTTTAGAAAACCAAGTGTTTACATTCATTATTATTGACAAGCTCCTGAATCCATGATCATGCACAACAGAACTTCGAATTCTCGATAGGCTCCTGCACAGTCACGTCTTACTATGCTTACCTCACCTCAGAACCTCTCTCATTCCTATCTTTCCAGTGGTCTCTAATTTGTTCTCAGTTGGCTCTTGATGTAACCTAAAGGTGCTCCCCACCAACTTACAAATTTAAAGCTAATTGCCAGTGTAATCATATTAAGAAATGAGGCTTTTTAGAAGTCCAATGAATGATGAATGCTCTGCTTCCTGAATGGGATTAGGGACATGAACATGTTGGACAGAGTCAGCATCCCTCCCAGCTGCCTTTCTGCCACCCGCTATGTCAGAACACAGTCTTTGTCCCTTCCATGTAGGGAGACAGTCATGAGGTGCCATCTTGGAACCACAGATTGGGCCCTGACTGGACTCCGAACCTGATGTCTCCTTGATGTCAAATTTCACAGCCTTCTGAACTGTGGGGACTTATTCGGTTTTTATAAATTACCCAGTTTCTGATATTTTCCTATAGCAACTCCCTCACCAAAACAAACTTCACTTTGCCTAAGCCTATGGTAAATGACAAAAAGACCATTCTATTTAACACATTACCATGTAGGTGGGTCTTTAGGAGGAGAAAATTTTGAGATGCTCTCCATCCAGCTTTAGCACCTAAGGAAGCCATGCAAAACCCAAACTGGACAATTGCTTCTCTTACCCTCAAGAGACAAATGGTGGTTTCTCAACAAGGAGAGTCTTCATTCCTGAGGGCCTGGGTGGAGTCATTTGGCAAATGCTTTTACATGTCAAATGCCATGAGACACAAAGAGGAACTCCCTACTTCTGCCTGAGATCCTCCCAGACGTGGTACATACTCATGTCAGTTGCAAGAGAGGCTTGTGTAGAGATGCAGTGTCATTTAGGAGAAAGAACTTTATTTTAATTAAGTAAGTCAATTTGAGAAAAATCTATTTCTAAATGGCACTTTAAGAACAGCAAAAAACATAGATCCAGGAATACCATTTTGCATGACATGGAGACTTGCTTAACCTGGAACAGCCCATTTAATTTATCAAATTTTATGTGGCAGTATCTATTGCTCTTTCTGTTTTAAAGGACTTAAGGAAGATTTAATGATGGTGATTTTTAAAAAGAATACAGTTAACTTGATTTGGGCCCTGAACTGCATTTTGACATTCAGTGAATATTTAACCTAAAATTTTAACTGTCTTGTGTTTTAAAATATTTGCAATTTAGATAGACAAAAGAGGGGGGAAATGGTTGAAGCTTTCTAATATAGGATACTCTGTTAAGATAAAGAGTAAATGGTTTTATTAATTTAGGATATTTAGGATAAAATATTCACATTTTAGTTTATTTTAGTATTTCAATTTACTTTTCAGAGTATCCATCTAAGTAACATTGTCTTTAGACTTCATGAAATGCTGGATTTTCACAGATTCCTGAGATGTTAAAACTGTCTATTTTAGGGATATCTTACCAAATGAAGATAGTGAGCAACCCACTATCTGAACAGAAAGGCTAGCCAGATACCTCAGCAGACTAAAGTGCCTGCTTAGGCAAGCGCCTGGGGACCAGGGTTCAGTTCCCATGCCTTGTCAGCCCCGGCCCTCGAGGGTGGGCTGAGACTGCGATTGAGACTGGGCATGATGGCGTACGCCTGTAATCCCAGCACTTGGGAGGCTGAAAACAGGAGGATTGCTATGAGTCCGATCTGTGTAGTGAGACTCTGTAGACCCTGTACCAAATACATAAAAAAAAGAAAGAAAGAAATCCATCACTGTATGAACAGAGCATTTTGAAATGAAGCCAGCACTGAACACTGCTCTCTCTGGGACTACATAACCCATGGATCCAGATGCTATGAGGCTGAGCAAGAATACTGACAGCAAAGACCTCCCTTTCCCAGGAGCAGTGATGCCAGGGGGAGCTATTTCCAGGAAGTGCAAGGCAAACAGAATCCTGCCCCATGTGTGAAGAGACCAGAGAGCTCCTTCAGCAAGTGACCTTTGCAGTCTCTGGGTATGAAAAGCCCTGCAGTGACAGGCGCACTAACAGATGAGCAATCCTCTCTGAAAGCATCAGAAGTGTGGTGGCGCACGTCTGTCATCACAGAGTTGGGAGATTGAGGAGGGATGTTGACAAGCGCAGGGCCAGCCTGGAAAACTTAGGAAGACTTTGCCTCAAAATTTTAATAATGAGGGATCGGGGAGATGGCTCAGTGGAATAATAAGCGCTTCCCTGGCAAGCAAACCCTGGTTCCACAAAAACAAAAAACAAGAAAAACAAAAAACAAACAAAAAAATTTTAAATGGTTAGAAGTGTAGCTCAATGGTATAGTAGTACCCTTGAGATTAATACTCATTACTGCCAAAGGCAGGGGGAAGGAGAAGACCTAGAATACATTGTCATAGTTGGCCTATGATACTGAGACTGGGCCAGATTCAAGGGCATACAACACAGTCCCTGCATCTGCCTAAGCAGGTGCTTTAATGTACTGAGCTATCTGGCCAGTCCCCAGTCTATCCCCAATCTGTTCTTTTGCAAAGACCATTGCAATCAGAATAACTCCATTCTTGCTGTAATGTGTGTGTGTGTGTGTGTGTGTGTGTGTGTGTGTGTGTGTGTGTTTAAGATAGAATTTCCCCATGTAGTTCACTTTGGCCTTGAACTCATGGCAATCTTCCTGTCTCAGCCTCCCAAGGGCTAGGTGCACAAGTGTGTACAATCACGCCCAGAGATGTGCTTTAACAGTCTGTGATCACTATCCAGACATTACTAATTTTTGTTTTTAAATAAGTCTTTATTCCTGTTCCATCTTATGCCTAAGATGTTTGATATTCAGACAGATAGTGAAGTCAAACCCAACTGCATAAGATGGATGGCAGTAAAAAGCTTCTCTCCTGGAGGGTTAACAATCTAAATTTTCAGACCAAAAATTAGAGGAATAGAAGGACTGCAAGGACAGCCAACATTTTGACCATAGCTTTTCAAGGTCAGTGAAGACTCAGGACATAGG
>NDGN011558561.1:6787-26238 GCA_002564285.1 Tympanoctomys barrerae | reverse complement strand
CCTTCTGTCTTGCTGGATTTCCAGACAGAGTCAAAAATGGGTTTACATCAAATACGATTTGTTTCCCTTTGGTGTAATTTTCCATTTATAGCCGGCCTTCTCTTGGGAGGCTTTGTCCTTCCTCTGTCTTTTTTTTTTTTTTTTCTTTTTTTTCTGGGGATTTGGGTTAAACTCTGAGTGGTTTGTTCTGGATCCTGTGGTCAGCAGCCCAGCCGGTCATTCATTCAGAATGTCTCCCGAAGGCCAGTGGCTACCTTCACAGAGCTCGCGCTAATTTCTGTGGCTTCTGAGACCTGAGTGGTGCTGTGCCCACAGAGCCGGTGTGAACTGTCGAAAGGAGACATCCCACCCAGGCCTGCAGCAGGAGGGACGAGGTGGTAGTCCCGACAATAGCGCACACCTGTGTGATCCGTAGAGGCGAACACACTTATTCCCGGGAGGTCGGCGCTGTCTAGACCCCCTGCATTACACAGGAGGAAGTGAACAAACCTTGGGGGATCTGGCCCTGCTGACTCACTGGCCCAGGGGCTGCTCCCAGTGCCAGCCCTAGCCACACTGGTCTGTTTTGGTCCCTTGTAGCCACAGTGTGTCACAGTTCCTTTGTACTTGCTCCCTCCTGCCTGGACACTGTTTCCCTCCTCTGCAGTTTGTTCACCCCAGCCCATCTTTTACACCTCAAGTGTGCCTTTAGGTTTTCTTTTACTTTTTATGTATTTGGTATAGGGTTTTACTAGGCAGCTCAGACTTGTAGTGATCCTTCTGTTTTCAGCCTACCCAGCACTGGATTACAGGCATGTGCCACCATGCCTGGTCTCAGTAGTTAGCTCAGTATACCTGGGGGTAGCACTGGCATAGCCTGCGGGGCTAGGGATCGAACCCCAGTCCCTGTGCTTGCCCAAGCAGGTGTTTAGTCTGCTGAGCTATCTCACTGTCCCTGTGAGACAGTGAGATTTTTTTTTTTTTAAAGCATGTTCTCCTGGACATCCCTAAACACACACATGTACACACCGAGCCCAGCCAGCTACTCCAGGCACCACCGGCCCCTGCTCCATGGCACTGTCTGGGATTTAAGTCCCACTTTTATTTGCACAATTTTCCAATTAACATCTGGCTTTCCCTCCAGACTGTACTCCCCAGTTCTGTGAGGACAGAGGCTTAGAGTGCTGCTGTGGGCAACTCTGGTGGCACTTACCGGGCCAGACCAAAATGGTCTGTTTATCATCTGTCTCATCCCGCGGGCCATTAATTTCCTGAGGGTGGTGTCCAGGTCTTTTTCTAACAATTCTCAGCTCTGTAAATATTTGTCGAGTTGGACTGAGTGCACCACACTTAATTGAACAGAGTAACTTGGGAAGGGCCTTCTGAAATCTCAGAACTTTTGATGGAGCAAGCCCACAAAATACAAACCTTCATACCATGAGGAGGCAGTGCTTTTGGCCCTGAACTTTGAGGAGCAGGCTGGAGGAGCATGTGACTTTCCCAAAGAAGCAGCGTCTTGTGGTTGCAATTCCAAGAGAAAGAAAGGCTCTCTGTCCCTCCAGGGTTCATCTGAAGTTTAGTGAAAGTAAGCACATAAATAATGAGTGGAATCTCATTGGATGCACGTGGAATTTGGTTCTTGTCAGCCCTGGGCTGGCGTCATGTCCTTATCTCTCTTGGATGACACTGCCTGGCTCGTTCACTAGTGCTGTCATCTGCTGTCAACTCCGTAAGAGGTGTGGGCTGGTGGGAGGGAGATTCCCCCTTCAGGGCTGGCCCTGTCCTGGGATCGGCCCTGGGTCTCCAAGTTCTCCTCTCCTTGGAGAACAGGAGGAGAGGGGAGATGGGGCTTCTCTCCTCCTGGGAGGAGGGTTTCATGCCTGCTGTTCACCCTCCAGGGTTCACAGAGGTCATGCCAGGGAACTGCAGACTTCCACATCCAAACAGGGCCCAGCTTCAGCCCAGCTCACCTCAGTTCCAAGAAAAATAGTTATTTGGAAAAACTGCTTTCCTTCCTGCTGCCTCCTCCTCCCTGTCATAGCAGATCACGATCACGGTCGTCAGAGGATTGGACAGCTCCCTTCAAGACACTAGAGAAACCACTTCTGAGTTTAGAGGATTTACGTAGTTAAATTCAGTAGTGGGAGCACAGGAGAAATTAACAGGCAATTTGAAAGAACATCACGGGGTTCCAGTAGGCCGTTATGATGTTCTTAGATTTCCACAGCTTGCAATAAAAACCTACCTGTTTATCTCATGTAAGGCTGAAAGCTGACACTGCCCACCTTGAACACCACTTGTCCACCACTGAGACGTGTTCCTAGCCTAATGGGTACTCAGCAGATACTGCTCAGGGAGTACAGAAAAGATGAGGCTGACCTAAGGTTCTGACAGCTTCCCACACAGACCGACACCCTCAGTCTTACCATGCTTTTATTAAATGCTTCAGGCAGCAGCGTGTTGAATTGTTTGCCATTCTGCTTTGGCTTCCAGCTCTAGTTCTTGCTTATCCAGAATTGTGAAGTTTATTCCTGACAGTTAACAAACCTAAGTAGAATCCTAATTCATATCTAAGAAGGGCATTTAAGGAAAAAAAAAAAAAAAAAAAACTTTAGCTACCAAGAACCCATTTTTAGAGGAGGCAGAGCCCTGGGTAATCTGAACACATACGGCAGTACTGAAAGAGAACATCCGGGACTTCAGTGGGTAGGGAAGAATACAGCCAGTTTCCTTGATGTTGGCCCTGCAGAGCTAGCCTGCCCCTGAGTAGGCTGGACACGGGCAGGCGCAGTAGAGCCCGGGGCCAGAAGAGGGCGCGCTGAGCCAAGGGTGCCGCTAATGTGGAGTCCTAGGAGGGCCCAGCAAAGAAGCCCTGTTAGGTTTCATCTTTGTTTTTTCCTGCAAGGTTTGGCATTCTCTGCAGGAGGAGAAAGAGTTTTACCCGAACTGTGCCAAATAATGATTTGATGACTTCACATGTTAAACACCAAATCCCAGGGATATAATCTCTCTCCCTACACTTTCTGAGCAAATTCCCACACTGTAACTCCCCCCCTCCCCCTCCCCGGGGAGTCACAGTCTCCAAGCCCTGGCTCTAGGCGTAGATACTCAGGAGGCTCATGTGAGTTCCTTATGCAACATTCACAGCATCTTGATTAAGGAGAAAGCTATCTGCTCATCAGGGTGGAATACTGGAAAGCCTTGTTTTTATTTACCAGCTTCCTTGATACATCTTTTTCCTTGCGCTTTGCATCCCCAGTCCTGTAATCCAGGAAGCCCTGCTAGCGCACAGTACATTTATATGTGGGCCCCGTTCCTGGCAAGACCAGTGTTAAGAATTTGTCAGGAGGTTTGCACAAGTCCCCAGAGACCAGTGTATGAAGCTCACCTTGGTGCAGTTTGCAATGGCAAAAATTTGAAAACAAGGTTGCATTAATAATGGAGTAAGAAATTCTACAGCCAAGCAAACAGCAAGCACTGTAAAAAAGACACACATGCATGTGTTTATGAATAGAGGAAAAAGAAAGCCCTAGAACAATATGTATAGGCGTACTCATGACTGATTTAAACCTCTGTGTGTGTGCGTGTGCGTGTGCGTGTGCACACACATAGAAACCTAAGACATGATTACCGCCGGGAGAGGGAGGGGATACATAAGGAAAAAGTCACATTTTATTTTGTTACTATAGGTATAGTTCTAATTTTTTTTCTTTTTCTTTTTTGAGACGGAGTCTTACTTTATAGTTCAGGCTAGCTTTGAATTTACCAGGTAGCCCAGGCTGGCCTCAAACTCTTGGCAATCCTCCTGCTTTGGCCATCCAAGTGCTGGGATTATAGGTGTGTGCCATCACACCTGGCTTGATATTTTCTAATTTAAAGGAAAAAACCAGCTCTTGGGAGGCTGTAAACAGGCGGATCACTACGAGTCTGATCTATTAGTGTGACCCTGAATATCCTGTAGACCTTTCCCTAAAATACAAAAAAGGAAAAAAAAATGCTTTTAAACAGCACTTCTAAATCTCCCTAAAGAGAGGGCAGGAATGCTGTTCATTGGCCTTTCCCAAGCACGTGAAGTCCCTTCCGCCAGAAATTCTTCCCAAAGCCCACCCACCCTGGGCTCTTCCCCTTCTCTGTGCAGCTGAGCTTTCTGAAGGGAGCAGGAGGCTTCACATGGACCTCACGCTCTGGGCTTCCTTGGACCATCCCAGATCCCACTCTGTGCTGGCTGCCACCAAGAGTCTCCCACATGCTCATGGAGTTTCTAACCCAGTGGCTGCTTGAACTTGAAGTCCCCCTTCTGACAGTTGGGCTGGTTTCACCAAGAGCACTGGCTTCTTGGCTTCAAGTGTAGTCTTCTTCCTTTACCTGCTTTTGATTAAAGACCTGCCAGGCTTCTTTACCTGTAGCCATCCTTTGAAATGGGGCTTCCCTCTGTCCCAGGTCATCTCTCTAGAGTACATGTCTACCTCCACTTCTTCAAAGCCTACAAGGTCTCCCAAATGCCATCCCGTGCCTCTGCCCCAGTTGCAGTCACATCCCTGTCACCACCAATAAGCATTCCTTGACGTTCTGCAGACACATCCTGCAGCAAGACCCTGTCTTCCTCCTCCTGTCACCTCTTCTGGGTTAACAGCAGGTACAGTGGGTATGAGGTAGTGCTCACCTCAGACAGAGCCATATTCTCCGCCCCTCAGTACCTATTGCATCTCCCCACAGTTCTACCTAAATATCTACTAAATGTTCCCTCCCTTTCATCAGTGTCTTAGCTCAGATCAAAAAATTTTCAATCTTGACTCATGGCAGTTGCTTCTCGATAACTTGTTCCTCTTAATTCATCCACAGTATAACCAACCTGTTTCTTAAGCCACAGATCTGACCATGCCTTGCCCTTAATCACATCTCCTATGTTATTTCTCACTGGGCACAAACCAAACTTCTTAGCTTGCCAGTCCAAGCTCTGTATGATGTGGTTACAGCCTACAATCATTCAGGCAATGAACTAGACACATGTGACGGGTCGGGCCTCAGAGATACTCTGTGAACTAGAGAGCTGTGGCCCCTACTTTGATAAAGCCCACTGTAGCAGGGTTCTGCAGACAGTGTGAACACACAGGACTCCTTGAAGAGTGGGTTGTGACTGAGACACGAGGGAAGAGAACGAGCAAGATGCAGAAACCTTCTCTGTAAGGCCTGTTCATACTGTGCTCCAAGGGGGCATCTTTCCTGACTCTGGACTCCTTGGGGGAAGAGCTCTCTGGTGATTTGAGTACCAAGTACCTGGCACATGGTAGGCTCAATAATTATGAGATAGAAAGCTGGCTTGGCTGCTAGGTGGATGGGTGGGTAGATAGTTGGGTGCACATGTTCTGAGCCAAGCTGGGTATTGATGTGTTTGGGGTCAGTTAAATAATCAACAATGCTGAAGCCTTGAGTGTGTGGCACTGGCTCACATGGGGGAAGGAAAGGCTAGATTAAGTGCTCTACCTCTCTGCCACTTGGTTCCATGTCAGTTTTCTCCTTTAACATTATGGTTGCAATATGAGCACAGTTTGTTTTTCACATAGAAAGCAATGGCTTTTTGAGGGGCTGAGGAGATAGCTCAGTGGTCTAAGTGCCTGCCTGACAAACACAAGGACCTGGGTCTAATCCCTCGTACTGTATGTCATGCTGGTCCCAGAACTCTGGGTGCACTGTGCTGGCCACTGAAACTGGGTGTGGTGGTGCATGCTTGTAATCCCAGTGCTGGGGAGGCTGAGACAGGAAGATCACTATGAATCTGAGCTACATAGGGAGACCCTGTACCAAATAAATAGATACATTTTTTTTCTTTTTAAAAAGAAAGTAATAGCTTGTTTGTATTTTTCTTTAGTGAATAACTCTCAACCAGTTGGCTTCAGCTCCAAGGAAAATTTGCAAGCAGAATAACCAGAGGGATGTGCACAGCGGCTGAGGGCCTGGCCCTGCAGTCACAACACTGGGTTCACACACTGGCCAGGCTACTTACCCAGATGCAGGGACGCTTCACCAAGCCCCCAGCTTCTCTAGCTATGACATGAACAACAGCAGAGCCTGCTTTTGGAGGGCTGCTCAGAGAACTCGAGGACACATACCAGCAATGTTAGAGGATGGCCATTTCCTTAGCCTGGCCTGTCCCCAGGCCACCCATGCGCCTGAAAGAATCGCAGCCAAAGATGACAAAGGACATGCACTTTGGGCTGTTTTTCTGGTTGAAAGGGAGAGATTCTCCAGCTGGGCATTCCTTGACTCCAGAGCAGCCTGAGAGCGGCCCCTCCCAGCCGTGGTAGTGGGCCTATATCTTACTTCCCTGTCTCTGTGTGGGCTGGTTCGCTGAGCCAGCCACAACCAGGCCCCGCGTTTCTTCACAGTGTGCCCCTGCTTTCTCTTAGTTTGTCTGTATGTAGTTGGGGCTTCTTCCCATGACCACACCTGTTAGGTAGGTGAAAACGTCTTCATGAGAATTGAAGAGCACTGTGAGGTAGCACTGCCACCCTTGGACTGCTCCAGCTGTAGCCATCCCCTGTTCCTCTCTGAGGTGGCACCTGGCTGTAGGAGAAGTGGGGGCCACTCGGCCTCTCCTCAGAAGGGAAGACCCCTACAGGGTCCTCTGAGGTTCAGCTCTCCAGCAACCCTTTGCTTGCTGTGCTCTGCCCACCCTTTGACCTCTATGACTCAGGTTGGGGCTGCTGGTCTCTCTCCACTGGGTCATAGCCCAGGGCGGCGCCTTGGCCGACCAGTTCTAGCTGGCCACCAGCCTCTGCCTTCCTGCCCGGGAGGTCTGCCCTGCCCCCGCTAGAGGGCCACTTCACAATGCCTCTGGCTTGCAACTCTGTATCATCAGGGTCAGCACCAGAATCTACCCACTCACCATCCCATGGCACCCATCTAACCTCTCTGCCCACTGGTGTAGGACTGCCTTTTCCTCAGTGTCCCTCCCCTCCACCCCCCATCCGGGTGTTCCTAAGCCAAAGCACACACATATACATATGTCATCATCATATCTTATTTTCAAAGTCCAACTTCGGGCTAACCCTTGCCCTAGCCCTGTGGTACAAGCTCCAGTCTGTCTGTCAGGCCTCGCCCTTACCATGTGAAAGGGGAGCATGAGCCATTTTCACACACCTTCCTTCAAATCTTAGAAGTTGATTAACTGTCTTTGTTTTTTTTTTTTTTTTTCCACATTCCTGCTTCCTTCTCTGGCTCCAGGTGTCAGGTCTCCTGGCCCAGCCTCTGAGAAGGGTGCCCCAAGTAAAACATGTTTGGGGTGAAAATACATTGCTTTGTATTTGCAAAATATTTCCCTCCTGGCACCATTCCTGGGGTAGGCCTGCCACAGATCACAGCACTGACACTCTTCAAGGCATATTTCTTCTTTCCTGTGGCACTGAGGAAATGTTACAGAGCACCAACAACATGTAGGCACTGGCTGGGAAGCCAGTCAGCAGCTGCTTTACAGGCGTAATACGGAAGTTCTTATCTCCCCAGGGAAAGATGCTTGACACTGTTAGCCACCAGGGAAATGCAAATCACAAGCACAGTCTTAGTGACTGTGAACCAGGCTGACAACGATAAGTGTTGACAGGAATGTGGAGGAATGGGAGTCCTCATTGCTGGTGGGAGTGCAAAATAGTGCAGCCGCTGTGGAGAACAGTTTGGCAGTTCTTCAAATGGTGAAGCATAGAGTTGTCATATGACCCAACGACCCCACATCTAAGTGTACACCCGAGAGAAGTAAAAACATATAAAAATGAGTCCACTATGTCATACAGTTCCTCATAGTAGCCAGAAAATAAGAACAAGCCAAGTGTTCTTCAAATGATAAATGGGTAAAGAAACCCATACGATAGGAGATTGACTATAAAAAGAAATGAACACAACATGATGAACCTTGTAGACATTATGTGAGGTGAAAGAAGCCAATCACAAAAGACTCCCAAGTTTGTGTGGTTTCATTTATATGAAACATTGAAAATAGACAATTCCACAGAGACACAAAGAAAATTAGTGGTCGCCAAGGGCAAGGAGGAGGGGAATAAATAGTGAACAACTGCTTTAAAAGGTATTTTTAAGGGGCTGAAACTAGATAAGGCATTGATGTATACACCTTAAGTGGTGAGCTGTATGGAACACAAGTTATACCCCAATAATGCTGTTAAGAAATCTCCTTATCTCATTCTTTAATTTTCTCTTTTTGCCAAATTTTTAGCTTTCTTGAACAAATATGAATTACATTCTTGCATTTGGAGACTTTCTCCTACATTACTGATTAGAATCTGATAGTAAATGAACATCAATAGAATGCTTATTTTTTAAACTTTTATCTATCTCTCTATCTATCTGGTACAGAGTCTCACTACGCAGCTTGGACTTGTAGTGATCCTTCTGTCTCAGCCTCCCCAGCGCTGGGATTACAGGCATGCGCCACCACACCCAGTTTCAGTGGCCAGCAAGGTACACCTAGAACTGGTATAGCACGCTGTATTAGGGATTGAACCTGGGGCCTTGGGGCTTGCCAGGTAGGTGTTTAGACTGTCAAGCTATCTCCCCAGCCCTAGAATGCTTTTTAAATAGCCACTTTTCCTTTAGAGGGTAAGGCTCGAGAGGGTGGAGGTTCTTGTTCATTTTGTTCTCTCTTCTATCCATCATGTTTAACACAGGACCCAACATACAGTGGGGTCTCAACACATATTTGTTGAGTGAATCAATGAGTGTGTGCCTGGGTGGCGCTCAGAGAGCAGATGGACACAAGGTCCCAGCCACAGCAGCCAGGCATTGCTTTACCCAGCACATCTGTCCTGTGGCCACGTCTGTGTGGCAGGCATGAGTGAAGCAGACATTTCTCTGCTCTAGGGTATTTAGAACAAAAGAAGTACAAACTGAGCCATTTTCACACTTGGATCAAACACTGAAAGCAAATATCTAACATTAACATAGGTTATAATATATTGAATGTGTACGTTGTTTTCAAGTTCCTCTTTGTGAAGCTTGGCAGGAAAGTTAGGCTGAGTTAAGGCTTATGCAAAAAGAGAAGGGAGGACCCAGCCAGACAGCTCAGCGGATTAAAGCCCCTGCTTGGGCAGACACAGAGGCCGAGGGTTCAATCCCTGGCCTGCCTTGCAATCCCCAGCCTAACATGCCAGCCCCACCCCCAGCAATTGAGACAGGCGTGGTGGCACAATTGGGAGGCTAAAAAACAGGAAGGATCACAAGTCCAATCTGTGCAGTGAGACCCTGCAGACCCTGTACTGAATACATTAAGAAAGAAAAGAAAGAGAAGAGAGATTCTTAGGGGCAGAGGACAGGTGAAAAGAAGGGCAATTAGGAAAAAAGAAAACCAGCATTTCTAATGGAGGTGATTTGCCTGTTAGCAAGCACTTTCAAGTTGTAAGTTTCTATATCCTGTTGCACTGGGAAGTAAAAACAGGAGAGGATGAAGTACCGTGTCCTGTGTGCCCTCCTTCATCTAGGGCCAGGGAGGATTTGCAGAGAGGTGTGACCGGCAAGGGTGACTCAACAGCCAAGAGGGGAGAAAGCAGGGTGTCTTAAAGAGATGGGAAGAGTTAATGAAGTAGAATTGTCTTGGAATTGCCATGGAAAATCATGGGAGGACAGCCAAGAGGTCAGGACAGGGGGCCAGGAGATCATGGTGACGACATGAGTTGGAAACCCAGAAGCCAGCTGGGCGGTGGGGATGGAGGCCTTGGGGTCAAAGCGAGAGCAAAGTCACTCCTCCAGCTGACGACGTTCCAAGGTGCAGCCCCTTTGTTACACTTCTGTCTTTTCCCATGTTTTCATCTTAACATGCAGAGGCTTTCAGAAACTTTCCATGAGAAGGAGTGTGAACAGGCCTGAGAGGTGACCAAGATAGAAGCAGGGCTCCTGAAGAAGGCAGGGTGAGGCTGGGAAGATGCTCGGAGAAGTGGGAGGAGGCAAGAAGGATGTGGAAGAATACAGTTCAAGGTCAAGGATGATGCCATAAAGTCTGGCACAGGTTCCAGGTGCAGTTTTGGAAAGGAGACAGATAGGCAAGAACAAAAGCCTAGGCTGAGAATGTTGTAAACCAGGAAATGAACAGCTAAAGCTCAAGGACATTCTGAAGGCTTCATCGGACATCACAGCCAAAGGACACATCCCGAAGCAAGCCAAGAGGAATCTGAGGTGCCAAATGAGCCCAGGCACAGATGACCCTGGGAAGGGGAACAAAGCAGGTTCTCCCTTCAGCTTTGTGCCTCCACTGTGTGTCTTCTTGCCAACTCTACAGCAGGAGCAGGTGACAGAGATGGTCCGTGTCCTTCTGAGGCAGGGTGGCTGGCTGGATAAGGCCAGGAAGTTGTGAGGATAGACCCAGGAGGCTCTAGGTCACAGACAGTGGACACTGAGACCACTGCTCTAAGTCCTGTGTCCCTTTTTTCAAAAGCATGGGTGTTGCTGGCCTGGAATCACACAGTAGAGGCAGAGCTCCTATCCCAGCATGGTGCCTGAAATCAAGCCTGGGATGCACATATTATTAGAGTTTCAGCATCTTGAAAATCAAAACTCTGTAGCACTTTTTCTTGGTAGTACCTAAAATGATGGTGTATCTTATAATTCATGGCACCTTAGGTTTGATAAAGGGCGGTGGGAGACATCCAGGAAGTGATTGTCAGAGTGTTTGGTAGTGGTTGTGTCTGTGTTTGAGTCCTAGCACCGCTGACATCCAGGGTTTCCTCTTTTCTCCAGGCTGGTTAGCCTTTTCCCTGGTAGCTGGTATTGTTGGGTCAGCCCATCTGGGGGCCAGTCTCAGCTCCACTAGCACTGCCTGCGAGAGCTGGACCAGCCAGCATCACTGCTCTGAACCTCAGCCTCTTCTGCAGCAGGGCTAGCGGTGTTGCTCATAGGGTTACTGTGATGATAACAAGCCGTGGTATGATGTCAAGTTCTTACATACGGTAAGAACTATATAATAGTTCTATATAACAAACTACTTAATAGTTTAATGTATGCTGCCTAGTTCAAACTGTCCTTGAGCTTACTATGTAGCCTCAGCTGGCCTTGAGCTCACAGTGATCCTCCTGTTTCAGCCTGCCCGGTGCTGAGAAAATAGGTGTGCACCTCCAGGCCCACCTGTTACATATTCTACAAAGTTCTTATTAGTATTATTCTCAAGAGACCCTGGGAGCCCCACTGCAAAATATGAACTTGGGGACTACATGGGCAGAGTTTTCAGAAGCTACGACACCCCTTAAGCTCTGCCTCAGTGTGAGGGACACAGCTGCCCACCTCCCCTTTCACTCCCATCCCCACCTGTCCACCTGGCCTTCTGTCTGCTGACCTCCTTTCTGAAGCAGGCTTCCTGTACCCACAGCGCTCACTTGCTAGGACCTTGGACACTTCTGGACTCGTTACTTTAAAGCTATTTACCTTGCAGAGACAGCCGCTCCCTCCCCCTCAGGAAAGGCCATCCCACAGCCTGCCTGGGCTTTCTCTGGCCATGACTGACCTCCCCACCCCCAGCCACCCGCAGTGCTCCTTTTCATCTCTTCATCTTCCTATTTCCTCCTATACCTTGTTCACTTCATCCAGCTGGCTGCCTTTGTCCTTGCCAGACCTTTTGGGACACTCAGCAATGTGAGGAACAGCCTTTTCTCCTCAAAGACTCTCACCTCTACCTTGTAGGCCTTGTTTGTCACCATTGGTGAAGCTTTCTGTTTATAACACTGGAACCTCCTGGTATCCTCAGACATCTGCAGTCCATCCCCAATCCAGAGTTCTCCTGGGCCCCAGGCAGTGTGGCTCGGGTTTCCTCCTCCAATTGTGACAGAGAGCTCTCCCTGCAGGGAGGCGGGGAATGCACACGCAGGCAGGCTCTGTCTACTTTTTCTGATCTCTGGTCTCTCATGTCTCATTTGTCTCCATCATTAAAGATGGAACCCATGGCTTTGCCCCTGCTTGGCTTTCTGCAAATCTCATCTTCAAGAGGAGGTCCCTCCTGCAGTCTGTCTTTTAAAACTGGCCTGCTTCACCCCCGAAAGCCCAGAGTCCGCATGGCACCAGATGAAGTCTTGGACTTGGCTGAATGGAGCTTAGCCCCAGGCTCAGCTCAAGGTCCTGTTACCATGGAGTTGGACCTGTAAGAGAGCCATGGGCCTGGCACCTGCCCTTGGGAGGCTGTGGAATAGGAATATGATGACAGTGGTCTAAGAGACATGTCTAGCCCCTGTTCCTCAAACTTGTTTCTGCCCTGTAAAATCATATTATGCATAGACTAATGTACCAACTGGGATGTGGTGTGTATTTTCATGAGATCCAGCAGCAGTGTGGCCTTGGTAAATTAAAGTCTAGAAAGTACAGAGTGTCAGACAGCTTCCCACTACTCCTCCAGCAATCTGTCTAGCTGCCTGTCTAACATGTCCCCCAAGACATGGCCCCTCAGCCAGGTGGTAGAGGACCCAGTGACATACGAACACATCTATGCTATAGACGAGACAAGCCAAACTGAAGCAAAGTAAAATTATAAAGCAAGGAAAGGCTCTGTAGTGTTAGTCCCTGTTCTGTTGCTGTAATGCTACCTCTAACTAGGGAATAGATAGAGAAGGAAGGTATTTGCAGCTCCTGCTTCTGTGTGTGGGGTCCAAGGTGTTGATGGGCTGCACCTGAAGAGGACCTTCGAGTTGGTCAGGACGCTGCAGAGTCCGGAGGCAGTAGCACAGGTGGTGGGGATGTATACTAGAGATGACATGAAATTGGTAACAGACCACACAGGAGAGACTGCCCTAGCCCATAGGAGCCATTGCTCCGCGAGGTCCAAGAAGCTTTCATGCCTCTTCAGGGTCCCACCTGGCTGTCCCCTGCTTAGGTCACACTGGGGATTAAGTTTCCAAGTGAGTCTGGGTGGTAACATCAAACCGCAGCCACCACCAATTCCTCAGTCCCTCCCAGGCTTGTGGGGAAAGAAAGGGACAGAGGGGTGGCATAGGCTGTCCTCCTACTACCAGCATCAGCATTACAGTGTCTGCACCGCAGGCTTTGGAGCTCTGAGAGCCCAGTCCTGGGCTCTGTTCCCCCAGCTTTCTGGGGCTCACTGCCTCCTCATTCACACACTCTTCTGTCCATGTCCCAGACAGGAGCGGAGGAAGTGTCCAGGCTGGTGGCTGTCTGTGTGCAGCAATCTGGGCAGCCAGCCCTTTGCCTTTCCCAACTTTCCCATCCCCACTGGCTCTTCTGGCCCTGCTCCTGTTGACTAGGGAGGCCACAGAGGTCCTGTCCAGACCAGGGGGACCCCGCCTGCCTGTCTCCATAAAGGCAGGCCTGTCTGGTACTAAACAGGGCAGCCCGTGGAGGAGCCTGGGGCCACACCGCTGTTCTCCCTGAAGGGAGGAGACAGGTCCAGTGCAATGAGGGAGGAGGGGATGAGGCAGCTCCCTGACAGGCACCTTCTTTGCTTTGGGAGTCTGGGGCCACCAGGGCTTGTGATGGGAGGGAGGTGCTACCACCCAAATGCAGTCAGATGTGATCGATTTAGATTAAACATGCTGCCGTCTAACCCTTTGCCACCAAGCCAGCCAGAATGTTTAGGTTTCCTTTGAGAACTATTGCTGCCATTTCCTGGTTAATAAGTGTAAGAGAAGGTGTAGCCACTAACAGTCCTGCGTTTGTCATGTCTCAGTGACTGTAATGTGTAGCATGACCTTGAAGAGAGGCCCTTGGCTTCCTCTCTCTCATTTCTTCAGCAGCCACTGTGGTTAAGAATATTGTGAAAAGGCCTTTTTTTTTTTTTATCAAGATGGCACCAAAGGTGAAGAAAGAAGTCCCTCCAAAAGCTGAAGCCAAAGCTAAAGCTTTACAGGCAAGAAGGCTGTGCTGAAAGGCAGCCATAGCCACAAAAAGAAGGTATGAATGTCACCTACCTTCCAATGTCCCAAGACACTGTAGCTCCAGAGGCAGCCCAGATACCCTCAGAAGAGCGCCCCCGGGAGAAACAAGCTTGACCACTATGCCATCATCAAGTTCCCCCTGACCAGAGTCAGCCATGAAAAAGGTCGAGGACAACAGCACACTCGTGTTCACTGTGGATGTCAAAGCCAATAAGCACCAGATCAAACAAGCTGTAAAGAAGCTCTATGACCTTGATGTTGCCAAGGTCAATACGCTAATCAGGCCTGATGGAAGAAGGTGTATGTTCGACCAGCTCCCGGTTATGATGCATTGGATGTTGCCAACAAAATTGGGATCATCTAAACTGAGTCCAGCTGGCTAATTCTAAATATATACTTTTTTTTGCCAGTTTAAAAAAAAAAAAAAAAGAATATTGTGAATAAGGAGCCAGGCCAGACACAGGGAGGGAATGAAGGTTGAGTTATGATTAAAGACATGGGCTTTAAGGTGAAACTTCCTACATTGAAATCCAGAGTCTTTCTACCTCTGAGTCTCGGCTACTTCACTTATGAAAACAGGCCAGAGCTAGAAACTGGTCTGAGTGTTTGTTACCAGATATCGTAAGAGAACACAAGTGAAGCCCTCAGCACAATGCCCGGCTTATAAATAAAAATGCATTATAGCATCTCATAATTTTAGCTATTATTTCTGTCATTTTGATTACTCAGGATGGATAAGCCAGGCTTCCTGTCCTTGACTGTGTCTGAGAAGCTAAATCATAAACAACGAGTCAGGCTGTGCCAAGCACTGGGAGGCAGGTGCCAGGAGCGGGCGTGGAAGGAGGGGCAGACAGGCTGTACAGGTGTGGAACACAGTAAAGGAGTTGCTTGTGCAAAAGCCTAGGCAGGGGATGTACAGGGTCAGTGTCTGCAGCTTTGAATTTCTCTCTCTGAACAGTTCACCAGCTTTCTGGTCTGGCTTCATGTTTATCTTCTGCCCTAGACTGCACATCAGTCAAGACCAGAGCCCCCATGCTTCTGTCCCCCTAGTCCTATGTAGCCACAGTGCAGTCCCTGGGGACCGTACCTTGCTGAATCCAAATAGACAGAAAATCTTCACCTTGAAGCATACAGGAGAGTGGAGAGGGTAGCTTTGAGTCCCATGAAGAGGAGGAATAAGGAATAATCAGATGTAACTTGGGTTGGGTTAGGGCTGGAGGTGCCAGTGCACAGCTGTTTGCTGAGAGAATAGAGAAACCTATTTGGCAGAGCAAATGGGGGGTTCTCTGTGCATCGCTGCTTGCCCTCCAGCAGCTGAAAGTGCAGCTCTGAAGAGAAGCAGATGGGGGAAATGTAGGAAAGTCTCGCAGAGGAAAAGAGGGGTCTTCAGGGGATACAACCTGGAGAGAGGCAGACACAGCAGCCACCCTGGAGACACATCTGCCTAGAGACCCCAACACACCCAGTTATCTCAGAGGAGAAGCTGCAAGAGTTGGCCAGAAGAGGCCCAGCTGGGAGAAGAGTCAAAGGCCACAGGGTCCTAGCATTTGGCAGGCACTGTCCAGAGCCAGAAAGAGGCCAAAGAGAAAGAAAAAAATGGACACCGGAGCCTCAGAAATGGTGTTCTGCCTCCCAGCCCTTCTGCCATGGCACCAGTATCCTCCTGAGAGAAAACCTGCTTGTGACAAATCTTGCCTCAGCAGCTTTCCTGTGCTTCCCACTTTTGAGCTCTCAAGGCCCAAGTCCTTGGCCAAGCATCTGAGTCCAAATCTGGCCTGAAAGGCCTCACCCTCCAGCATGTACCTCTGCACCCCTGCAACCTGAGCAGCGCCTCCTTCCTGCTGCACACTGAGAGCTTCCATGCTTTCACCAGTTGGCTCGTGCTGTCCCCTCAGCCTGGAACCCCCTTCTCCATGTTCTGCTGCCCTCTGGGATGAGTGCTGTCTCTGTCACAAAGCCTTCTGGGCCTCCCTTGTAAGAAGGCTCCTTTCCTCCAAGGAGCCACAGCGTGCACTCAGCAACAACTTCACTACTTCTCCGATTGAGTTTTTGCCTCATCTCTCCCCTCCATGAGCTCATGAAAGAGAACACATTTTATCTTTAACTTCTTTATAGTTTTTTTTTTTTAACTCACAGAAAGCACTCAACAAATACTAGCAAAGCAGATGCCCAGGTTTAGCCTGTCATATAATCAAGTGTGTTAGCTGAGGGCACTTTGATATTAAGACACAGCCTTATGCGTGCACGCTAAGTCTTCTGAACACGTACCATGGCTACGCAGAAGTGGGAAAACTTGGCGTGGCCGTCAGAAGTGCTTTATCGTATGTGCTGCCTGGGATGGGTGGTTTAGAGGAATTCCAAGAAAATCCCACCATGGTCATAAACATAGTCATTCCAGAGGCCAGGGGTTGGGAGGAAAAAGTTTCTCAACACTCAACTTACAAACTCAAAAAGCATCTGTTCATTCTCTATCATCTCCTAATCCTCCTGACAGACCCTGATCGTATTTAGATTAAATTAATATACTGCTTCTTTACCCAATAACTTTCTGTTGGAAAGAACTTCTATTGCTGTAATGAAAACATGTAGTCTATATATGAACCCAACAAGGTCCAGTGAGGACCTATTATGTGTTGGTAATGGTGTCTGCAGTAAGAAACATGGTACTGTGGATGAGTCTGGTCAGTTCCTCCCGTGGTCTTGTTAGAGGCTAGACACTTTCTGTACTGTTCTCTAAAACAGCACTTCAGGATTGATCTAGACAGTTCTGCTGCTCTTTTTCCTTTTTGGCCTCCTTTGTTTTTATTTTAAGAGAGGCAGTTATAAAACACAGCTGGCTCCATGGGAAGGAAGATGACATTCCTATTGCAGCTGTGAACAACAGAATTCTTTAACTCTATCTCTAATGTGACCAGCCTGGCTCTTGATAAGGAAGGAAAAAAAGAGCTAATTGTCTTTAACATTTAGACTTTGACATGTCCCTCTGGAAAGAGCAAGGGTAATGTATTTTGAGTGATTTCAAGATCCATTTTCCTTGGATCTTGCAAAATAGCATAGAGGGTGGTCTCCAAAGCACAGAACTGGCGAGAAGTGCCCTATAAATTCATAATAACCATTTTCTGCACCTTTCTTCCTTGCTAGGCAGAATGCCCAGAAGAGCTTTGCCCATCTACCTCAGGACGTCTTCTGAGCTATAAGCCATTTATAAATGGGGAAACGGAGGCTCAGGAAGATGAGCTTGCCTTTGGTCGTACAGCTGGTATAGGGTAGGATTGGAGCTTAAACCCAGTTATCTAACTTAGGAACCCATGTTTTAGTCACAACTGGGATTTTTCCTAACCTCTCTCTACTATTGCAGAACTGCATCAATACTTGTGAGATGAGTAATGGCCAGAGCCGAGACAATGGAGGGTGTTTTTAGTGCTACCTCTTTGTCTTGAAGTGATTCTGAGGAACAAAGGCAAGAAACGTGCCAGTTGGACTACCCAAGAAAGCCCTCAAGATGATGTCATAGGAGGCGGGGCCTTGGGAGAGTGATTAAGTCATGAGGGTGGAGCCCATATGGACAGATTCACTGGCTTGTATCAGAGGCCCCAGAGAGCTCCCGTACCCCTGCCACTCTGGGGTTCCAGAGGACAGATGGCCTTGTAGAAGCAGCCCTCAGCAAACATGGCTCTTGGACCCTGACTTCCCAACTTCCTGAGTCATAAGAAATAAATGTCTGTCGTGTATAAGTTACCAGTCTGTAGCGTTTTGTTGTAGCAGATGAAACATATTAAGACAGCTGCTATGCATAAGTGTTTTTTTAGAAGGATGTTCAGTATAGTCTTATTAACAATTGTGATCATAACTTGAATACCCATTAGTAGAAGATTCAGTAAATAAATTACAGAGGATTGTACCAACTCTTTGTGATGAATGTATTCATTATGTATTGCAATATGTATTACTAATACTACTAATAAATAATAGAGGAATGTGCTGTCACTAGAAAATTAAATGAAATGGTGAATGCTCATAATATATTACAAAAATTAAGTTAAAAGTCTCTAAATACATTATGATGCTATGTGTTTATACCCACACAAACACACACATATACATCAGTTGATGAGAAGGTAGATAGCTGGTGAGTAAAGAGAAACAGATGTAAAATCACAGAGGAAAAACTGGAAAGGTAACAATCAACATTACCTGTATTTTAATATCTCTGCATCATGGGTACATTTTATTTTCTTTGGAGTAATTAAAATTTATATTTGTATAATAAGACCTATACCCAAAAATAATTTTTGAGTAACATACTCATTAACTCAACAATTTCATTAAGCAAGTAGATTTTTGAGTATGTACATTTGCTGGCTTCAAAACAGCGAAAAAACTGGAAATGAGGAAGACACTCTTTCTCTTCTAACATCTGGGGTGACCTCCTGCTAGTCTTTTCCAGTTTAAAACCCAATAGTGGCCAAGCCAGAGAACACTGGAGTCCTGGTGTGTAGGCACGAGTCCAAGCAGGCTCCAAACCCTGGTGTGGCCACTTCTGCCATGTGATGGTGCCACCTCCCTCTAAGCCTCTGACCCATCGTCTGCAAGATTGGCACCTCCTCCCTGACCTTCTGGAGGACTACACAAGTTAATACAATTACAGCTCCTCCAGGCACCACCAGCAATGGCTGCTGCTGTTACCAGCCACACAGAATCGGTGTGGTGGCTGTTTCCTATCTCTGGCTCTCTTCTGAAGAGCAACGGACATGGGAGAGCTTTCCTAAAAAAAGAGGACCACGGCTCAAGTCCTGTGGAAAACCAAGATTACTGAGCTAAAGTAGGTTCATCAAAGCTGACTTCTGCCCATTTTTATTATGTCTTATTCCTAGTTGATCACAGAATTCCTCAAGCAGAGCAGATTAGGCCCATTTGGCCTCCTATCCCAGGCAAAGATGGAAACGACAGAGAACCACCATGGAATCGAGAGAAAAGCACTTACACAGCTTTCAGAAACATCAAAGGGACAAATGGCAAAAAGCTCATCAGGAAGATGATGATTTTTTTTAAATACCATTTTTTAAAAGAAAATATAATAAAACAGTTTCATAACAGGCTAATAGAGTAACAATAATTAATACACTCTATATGGTTATCTTCATAGTAGTTACTCCAGAGTATAAGACCTAAGCATGAAATATTATCCAGATGATATCAGTACAAACCTTTCATTTTAATGAACTAAGAGAAGTTCACAGTATAACTATCTTAACTATCTTATGTATATACATACACTTCTTTCTCCTTTTCTATTTCTTTCCCCCTTTCCCCATCAGTTTTTCTTTTCTTTTGAACAGTTTCTCCCCTATTCACAATATCTATTTTACAGTATTTACTCATTCAATTTCCCACATTAGTGAGACAGTACAGTGCTTACACACATGGGTCTGATTCATTTCACTTCTGAGTATGGTTTCAAGTTGTATCCATTTACCTGTGGAAGTCTCAAGTTCACCCTTCTTTATGGCTTAGTAGTACTCTCTTGTATTAAGAAATAGGGGCTGGGGAGATGGCTCAGTGGAATAAGTGCTTCCCTGGTAAGTGCAAGGGCCTGAGTTC
>NDGN011558559.1:0-11112 GCA_002564285.1 Tympanoctomys barrerae | reverse complement strand
CCCTCCCTCCCTCCCCCCCTCCTTCCCTCCCTCCTTCCTTCCTAGGTATTGATCCGAAGTCCTTTACATGGAGCTACACCCCCAGTCCTTTATTTATGTGTTTTGAGACAGGGTCTCACTATGTAGCTTAGGCTTGCCTTGAGCTCACCACATAGTCTAAGCTGGCCTTGAGCTCACAGCAGTTCTCCTGGTCAGCCTCCAGACTGCTGGGATTAGAAGTGAGCCATCACAACCAGTGACTAGGGGGGGTTCTGACCCTGCAGTTGATGGCTGTGAACTCTCTCTGGAGATGTACTGAGGAGCAAGAATCTCTCTGGGTATACTCAGGTCTGAGCCAAAGTACAAACTAACGTGGGCCTGGGATGGTGATGGCCCTGAGGGAAGGCTGCCCTGGTAGCCTCCTGCCCTGTACCTGGCCTGCAGAGCTGGCCTGGCCTCCCCATTCCCCCTACTCTTGCACTCTCCCAGCTTCTTACCTCTCAGGGAGGCACCTCTGGATACAACAGACCAGCCCCAAAGAAATGTCCACTTTGCAGTAGGAGAAGCCCACTGTTGCCATGACAACAACCAGCCAGCTGGTGGGACTGCCAGGGTACACACCCCTAAGAATGCCATTCTGTGGAGCAGAAACAGGCATGCTTGTGGAGCAGGAAGTTGAGGTAATCAGACACCCTCGATTACTGGCAAAGGCCCCCACTACTCACTGTTCCCCACCACACCTCGACTTCCCCCCTCTGGTTTCTGCCCTGCTAGCGCCTCTACACAGCAGCACTTCGAGCAAAATGGGTGACCCCTATCCATGGGCAACAGCTGACCCTCACACTTGCTGAGAGGAAGGCTGAGAAAACGCACGCTCACCTTGATGCGAATCAGGCGTTTCTTCCAGGAGTTGATCCCTGACAAGTAGATGTGTTTCAGGGCCTCCCTACTGAGCCGAAAGTCCACCCCATCTGGGGTCACGGTGAACTGGAAGGCCACAGCCTGGTGTGCTTCCGCCATCCCAGGGGTTGGTTGGCACCTGTGAGCGTGGCAGGTGTGGCGCGCTCAGGCTTTGCCCTGGCCACCCCTGGGAGGAGGCCCCGCCCAGCCCTTCCCCACCCCTACCCCACCCCACTAATGGAGCCCAGCCTGCACCCCCAACGCGTGCCGCCCCCACCTCCAGCCTGGCCTTCCCACCCGCCAACTGCCGCCAAACCCTCGCGGTGGCCTCCGCCCCTCCACAATGGGGCAGGAGTTCCAAGGAGGTCCAGGCCTTGAAAGCAACAGTCCCAAGGACCGCGAAGGGTAGCCTAGGTGGGGGAGAGGCACCCCAGAACTGAGTCAGCATGGGCATGGGGGCCCTTCAGACGCCACCCGACCCATGGTGTGGGACCCCAGATCAATACTCCTTCTGTGCTAGGTTGGGAGCCAGGGCGGGGAGAGGGCTCAGCAGGCAGGGAAAGCCGCTTGGGACCCTACTCACAGCTCAAGATCGCTCGCTCCTGTCAGCGAACAAACGAACGGGTCAGGCCACTCTGGCCCGCGTCCCCACGTCCTTCAGGCCCTGCCAACCCAGCCCCGCCCTCACTGGCAACCTGACACTCACTGCCAAATTGGGGTCGAGAAAACAAACGTGGGGCAGGAACCAGAACCCCCTCCTCTCCGCGGTGGGAATCAAGGTGGTCGAAGGTCTAGTCGCCTGGGGGAGGGTGGTGGCGCTCAAAAGATCTCACGTGAGGATAGTGGCATGATAGCTAAAAATAGCCAAATGTAGGGAAAAGGTCACCCATGTCAGCTGTGCAGGCTCTTCTCAGATAGCAGCCAGCGCTGGCAGCGCCAAGACCCCATTTGTAATGTAATCCCCGCCCTGTCCTACTCCCACCCCAGTTTTTAGGATGTTAGATCTTAAGCCGGAGCCAGGGGAGAGGGCTTAGGACAGAGGATCTCAGGGTACAGAGGCCTGAACAGAGTGGTCACTGCATCTGTGTGGATCCTTGATCTGGTACTTCTGCCACTTTTGAGAAGTACCAAGAAGCAGTTTGAAGGAATAAGCTCGTTTATTAAGTTGTACAGGCAAGGGGTTCCCATCTGCCTGCTAGCCCCAGAGACCTGCTCAAACTGAGGGAAAGGCCGGTCTCCTCAACCACTGTCTCACTCAAAGACAATCCCAGACCCCCAAGCTTCTTGCTCTGATTCCTCCTCCAAGGTCCTGCCCTGGAGACTCCAGGAGAAATCCAAGGGCTGAGGGATGGACAGTCAGGAGGATGAGTGAAAGCTGGTCAGCTGCCTCTTCTGCTGGAAGTAGAACTGGAACCGAGCCTGGGCATACTCCTAGGGAAGGAAGCGCACGCCACAAAGTGACGAGAAGGTTTGGGACCAGCGTGTTACACCCACCTTGGCTGCCCAGATTTCCTGTAGGACATGTAGCTCTGTTCCCTAGCCCACATCTTCACTTTTTAGGCTACTTACCAAGTAACCAAATTCTATGGTGGACATGGATGCCTGGAGGATGGACCACAAACCCCAGAAGAAATGGGATGCCAAAGCATACCTGGGAGCAGGGGGCAGGAAAAGTAGGGGTTTCCAAGATCACATTTGTTGTTATCTGGATCTCCTCCCTAGGCCAGTAGTTTCCAAATTCTAGCTGCTCCTGGAAGAACTTACCAGGCTGATTCTTCAAGCTCTCAAACTCTTCCTCCTCCCAGCCTTGACTTCCTCTTCCATCTCTGCCCTACTCTGCACTGGCATCTTATGTGCGCCCCTTTCTTTCTTGCCCTCCCTGACCCTCAACCTGTTCTTCCTTCCTCACCGATTGGCCTCTACCAGCAAATCTTCTTCCAGTTTTTTCTGCTCTTCTTGGGGAAGAGTCTCACCTTTCTTTACCTCTGCTAGGTAATGTCGAATAAAGTGGAGCTGAAATCAATGACAAGTGTCAGAAATTAGGTGGCATATTTTGCAGTTAATATCCTTCCTGGCCATTTCTTCCAGACTTGACCTCCATCCTCCCTCACAAGATGAGTCTGGCTTCTTGGCCCCCAGCTGGCATACCTGCTGTTCCTGAGTGGGGTAGTCTGTGGGTTGTGCTTTGTAGAAAGGCCATTCCTCGTGAGTATAATCATAAACCCACTCACAAAAATGGTTCCCGATGTCAAAGCCCCTGGGGGAACAAGGTAAATGTTCAGTTCCCAAATACCCTGGGCAGCTTGGAGGGAGACACGAAGGTCTGTGTTTTTCTGGGGCCCTGTGGTAAAGGGTCCACAGGAGGCTACCCTCCCACTGTCACCTGTAGTTGTAACTACTATACTCGAAATCGACCAGCATGAGGCTGTCAGCATTTTCTGGCTCTGACAGCAACAAGATATTTCCTGGGGAAACAAAAGTGGAGTCTAGTCACTTCAGAGCATTCTAGTCCCTCCACCCTAGACTGAGAGATTTGATGTCTTTTCCTACCTTCCTGGATGTCATTGTGGCAGAAGACTACTGGAGATGGGGTAGAGTCTAGGAACTTCCTGCAGTGATAGAGGACAATGGGTCCTTAGTAGGGGTGACTAGAATCACCCTCATAGGCCAGGCCCTGACCCCAGCCATAAGCATAGGTGGGCAATGCTGCTGAGAGAGGTGCCATTTCCTTTACTTCCCACTCCCATCCTGTCTGCCCACACCTGAGGTTATCCATCTCATCCTTCAGGCTGTACATCTCTAGCAGGTTCATCTGCAGGAGGGTAGCAGAAGGCAGGTCCCGGATCTGCTTTAGGTACCTGAAACGCAAAGAATCAGATATAGTCTGCTATTCATCCCACCTTCTCTATTTGGACCTCAGGCCAGACAAGTCATGGGTTTTCCTGTCACTGTGTGACTTGGTTGAAAAACCTAATGCACTCAGCTAGAAGGGTGACACAGTGAAGGTTCAGTTCAGGTATGCAGATTCCAAACCTGACTCACCGCTCCATGGTCCCAAATAACCAGTGGGGCTCCTTTGTGAAAGGCATCTCCATGCCATGGAACTGGGCCATCTTCGTGGCAATGGCCGTTGACAACACTGGCTCTCGAAGCTCTTGAGTTTTCAGTGGCCGGCTCTGCACCCAGTAGCCTATCAGGGTGGTGATGGGGCTGGGGCAGGAGGGGCAAGGGATAGTAGACTGGAGGGGATCGAGGTTTTGGGGAAAATTCTCTACCTGGGATGTGAAGGAAGACATTGGGGAAGGGAGAGAGGGGTTGAGGAAGGAGTGGGCTGAGCTCGTACTGGGAGGTATTGTTCCAGCCGGCCCTCTGGAAAGACTCCATAGAGATGAGGCCCCAGCGACCGCTCTGCAAGGATGGCAAACATCACGCTTTCAAGCACCAAGGACTCCACGCCCTGAAGGAAAAGGAGAGCAAAGGGGCCCAAGTTAGGAGGGGCGCGAGCTTAATGAGAGCTGTCACACAGGGACATCTGCGTTCTCCACCCACCTCAGCTAAGATTTCGGGTCCTACTACTGGAGGCTCTAGAACACAGGCTCTAGGATAAGGTGCAACCAACTTAACCTGTAAGCCTCAGGGCCCTCAACTATGCAATCAGGACAACACTGCCTGCCCCACTTTAGAGATAGGTCCTAAAGTCACCGGCCACTGCGACTCTGATCCCTTCCTCACCTGCAGAATGGCCCCATACAGTCGCAGCAACACCTCCCGGGGCTCCTCACCAACGCTGGGCAGATGGTCCGGCAGCGAACAGCGGAAGAGCAGGTTGCTGAGGCCTCCGCTGCAGACCCACACCCGCGCTTTCAGGCGCTCGGCCGCCCAACGTGGACTCCGCCCCACCCTACCCATCAGGTCCCCGCCTCCCATCCCCTGATCCCGGCCCACCACCAGCCTCATCCCAATCTGTCAATCGAGAACCCCGCCCACCAACGGTCCCGCCCCAGCCTCATTGAGGACCCCACCTCCCATCCCGGCCAACTAGCCCCACCCCTAGCCCAGCCAGCGCGGCTCCTGCCTCATCCTGGCTCGCAGCCCTGCTCCAGGCTCAGGCGCTCTGGGGCTGCACGAGCGCGCAAAGTCCTGACGACCCCAAAGGGGACCCCTAACCCTGACCCGCGCGCAGGAGGGGCTGACCCTTGACCTCCCACCTCACGGGGCAAACCCTCAGCTCGTCGGGCCGCACTCGGCGCCAAGCCCCGCCCAGGTACTCCCGGCACCACTGGTAGGCGCGGCGTTCGGCGTCACGCGAGAGCGACGAGGAGCGCCTCCGGCTCGGGCTCGCGCTGGGGAGCTTAGGCGGCCTCGAAGTGTCCTTGGCCAGGCTCCCGCCGGCAGCCCCGCCTCCGACCACAGCTGTCCCCTCGGCCGCCATGGCGCGGCCTCCTCGGGGCCCCGCGCCCAACCGCCAGCTGCCTTCGAGAGACTCGGCTCCTTCCGGCCGCGCTCGCCCCGCTTCCGCCGGCTGACCCCGCCCTATTCGGCTCTTCGCAGTGACTTTCCGGCTCTGTCCGTGAGCCCCGTCCACGGGCAGTGTCCGAAGGCCGGCGCGGCTCCTCTGCGCCGTGCCCCACCCTGCTCGGGGCGAAGGCCGATGGCCTCTTTTTCTGGGGGCGCGCCCTCGGCACGCCTTCTCCGAGGAGACGCTAGCCCGACCCTGCCGCTGGCTGCGGCCGGAACCGAGGCAATGTCGTGAGCCAATCCAGAGCGACGTGAGCGGTTGCGCGCCCTGCGGCGCGTCACGTGGCGGCGCGAGCTCCGCGGGGCGCGGAGTGCCGCCCGCTGGGCGTCCAGGACAGACTCTTCCCTCGCGAGCGGTTTAATGACAGCGGGGTGTGTGATAGAGACGTGTTTAAGAGGTGGAAAGTGGGGGCACATGGTAGCTGCCTAGCAAATACTCGATGAGTGAATGAAAAAATAGCGGGCCTGCTAATAGGCTTGGGGGACTAAGCAAACGCAGGGACCGGGGTTCAATCCGTGGTACCGCACGCCGTGCCTGCCCCGTCCCCGGCGCGCTGAGCTGGCCACCGAATCCGGGCATAGTGAGACCCTGAACCAAATACATTAAAAAAAAAAAAAAAAAGGCCCGTAGGAAGATTCAGAGAACTCCAGGTACATTGTCAGTAAAGATACCCTTGAATGAAGAGGGTTTTGCTGCCCCTGCTTGAAGATGCAGCCTTCACTGTCAAAAGACCTGTCAATCAAACCCTGAAGTAGACCCTTGGGGCTTAGGTGGCCCAAGCCCAGTGAGCAGAGCCGAGGCTCACCTCCTAGGAATGTGGATAGGCCTCCGTGCGCTTTGGGATAATAGATGGGCATCGAACTAGCTGATTGGAATAACCAGAAAGAAATCAAGACTGGGTGATGGGAAGGCTGATGTCAGTTGCTGCAGCAAAACATGATCCCTTACTCTGTTTCTCTCTCTCTCTCTCTCTCTCTCTCTCTCTCTCTCTCTCTCTTTTCATGTATTTGGCACAGGGTCTCACTATGCAGCTCAGACTTGAAGTGATCCTCCTGTTTCCATCCTCCCCAGCCCTGGGATTACAGGCGTGCACCACCACGCCCAGACTTAGTCGCAGGCTCAGCGTGCCCTGGGGAATGGGGCTGGCAAGACATGGGGACTGGGGATCAAACCCTGGTCTGTGTGCTTGCCAGAGGAAGTGCTTAGCCTTACTCTGTTTAAATCGGAGCCGCCTGTGAGACCAGAGCCCATTACTAGGAAAGGAAACATGGCCGCTTTAAGGAAAGAGCCTATTTTTTCACCATGAGTATGTGCAAAAATTATTTTTCCAATCTTTCCCTAAAGGTACCTAGAGCCACCATTTAAATTAAGAAGCTAGTTTACTTTGTAAAAGAAACTATCCAAACCTGTCAAGGTTAAATATGGGATCTTAGCTGGCATCAAGGCACTAATCCTCTGGTTAGGGTGAGGGTTTGTGGAAATAATGCCTAATGGAATCCTGGCCCAAGTCCTTGTAGTTGTTTTTCTGATCCAGGGTGTACTTGGAGTGATTTTACTTAGCAGTTGACAGAACTTATATATTGATCTGTGATTTGTGAAGTATGAACCATATGGTAAGAAGAGCAAGGTACAAACTCCCTGCAGGTTATCCCCCTAATATAGTAAATAAGAAATACTATTGAATTTTAGGGGGAGTTGGAGTTGCAGATTATGTTGTTCTCATGATCTGGATTTCATCCCTTCTGTCCATCTGAATGGACCCTGTAAGAGTGGATTACCACAAACCTAACCAAAGTGGTATCCCTAGCTACAGACAAGACCAGGCCTATTTAGGGTGGTAGGGCCACCTAAATATGACAATGTCCCCAATTACAGCAACCATGCCAGGTGTAGCTTTTTAAGAACTGATTAATGTGTTTCTAACATGATACTGAAAAAATTGATATAGTGAATATTCCAATTTTCATTTGTAAGGAGGATCAAGAGCAGTTAACAGTTATAAAGGAAGAGCAACCATACATGTTATCTTGATCCAAAGCTATTTTAACTCTACTGTTCTCTATTACAATCTAGTCCATGGGAACTTTGTCATCTGGACATTCTACATACAATTGATAACATCACACTAAATAGACATGAAAGTGACAAGTGTTGGCAAAACAGTGCATGTCAAAGGCTAAACCCTCCGAGTATGGAGTTTGTCAAATCAGTGAAGTTCTTAGGGGGTGCAGTCTTCTAGGGAAAGCTGGGATATCACCTTTAGTGTAAGGACAAGTTACTGCGTTGTATATCCCTATCAAGGGGGTACAGCACTTGATGCACCTGTCTGCTTCGGAGTCTGTGTGTATCATACTTGGGAATACCATCCGACACAGTTTTTGGGTAGCTTGAAAAATTACCAGCATTGGATGTGACCCAGGGAAAAAGAGGGCTAGCTCTGGTAAAGATGCAGATGGGGGAATGGGTTCCCCTGCAGGACTTAGCAGGACCAGTGGCTTGGGTTGGCTTCATTTGTGGACTCTAAGGCCCCTGTGTGGTACATCTGGCAAGCCCCAGGAGCATAATTGCAGTGTATACTCCTAGCGTTCTGGGGCAAGATCGCTCACCAGGTACCATGGTGTCTGGCGTATTGCTGATAGAGGCTGGCAGAGGCCGAGTTCCTGACCGGTGCATAAATGAGCGTGCAGTCACAGCTGCCCATTCTGCGCTGGGTGTTGTCAGATCTACCAAGTCAGGAGGCCAGGTAGGCTCAGGTACAGTGAAGTTGGCATCCCTGAGGCTGAGTCCAAGCTGCTCCAGAAGGCGGTCGTCGTCTGTGGGAAGAGGGGCTGCACCACCTTGTCTCCTACATTGTTGCTTAGCCAGTTTTTACTATCTGTCGAATATCTCACTAGTTAGAAGTTGAGATCAAGCTTGCCCCCTACTATGGCACCATCCCTGGAGGAAACCAACTAGTCACTCAGTGGGAAACTGGTTCCATTCCATCTTTTATGCTCCACTCACTTATTCTTACTTGAATTGATCCCTGGTTTGGGTATGAGTTGGTCTTTCTTGTCCACAGTGCCTTAGGTTAATGCCACTATCAAAGAACTTAGAGAATGCTTCATTTACCAACATGTGATCACCTGTAATGTTTCATTAGGCCCAAAACCTCATTTTATAGTTAAAGAGGTGTGACAATATGTGGACTTGTCACATGATACACTGCTTTTCTACTGCATTATCCCCAAGCAGTCAGATCAATAGAAGGATGGAAAGATACCTTCAAGGTTTACTGAAAGTCCCAGCTCTAGGACAGTATCTTGAGTTAGAATATATGTAGTGAATCAGCTTGATATGTGGGTGCTACCCCCCAAGAGATAGAATGTATATTTGGAAGCAAAGACACAGTTCCACAAATCTAGAGGTTGGGAGTAGCTATTTCTTACCGTCATTCCCAGCAACATGATTTAGGATATGCAGCCATGGGATCTGCTAGAGTACAGCCTGGTGTCCAGGTAGGAAACAGTTCCATGAGGGGATACCCATTAGTGGCAGGAAACAATAGCACCCCTCTGCCAGAATCTGGAGACAGTACATGTCCCTGAGTTCCTTCAGCAGGTAAGCTAACAGGCAAGAAGAGATTATTCTGACTTGTATCTAAATGTCCCCCCAAAGTTTCATATAGTCATAGGTGGGACTTTTCCAAGGTGGCTGGATCTAGGGTATGTGGTACTAGGGTCAGGAGTATGTGATTACTAAATTAGCCTACTGATTGGTTTGGCACAGTTCCGAGGGTGCCCCGCTTTGAGTGAGTGCTATTCGCCCTTGGGGACAAAAAGACAGTTTGCTGCTTGCTGCCTTCTGGCTTCTGTTTGTTGTGAGTTGCTTATTTCTCCCTTTTGATGCCCCTCTGCCATGCCACCTTAGTTTGGAGCCAGCCAACTCTGAACTGAAACCTCTGCAAACTGTGAGCTAAATAAACCTTTCCTCCTTTAACTGTCAGTGTCAGGCATTTTGTCTCAGCCATGAGAACAGTAAACACACAGAGCTAATAGATTTTGACGGATGTGAGGATGTAGGTTGCTGCCACAGTGGGATGAGCAGGAGTCTGGTTGGTCCTTAGTGGATTCACGTTGCATTTCCCAGTAGATCGTAATAGTAAAAGGGAGTTTCAGCAACTAGAGGTGCTCAGAGATGGAGGTCTGGGGGACCCCATGAAGCAAGCAGTGTTCATCACTGAAATCCTGTCTGAGGATGAGGCAGGAGGCGGATAATGAAGGTCAGTCAGAGCCCTGGAGCAGTTGCAGTAGTAGGGCCTCTTCTGTTACTTCTCTCACATTAAGGCTTTGTAGAGGCTGCAACCAACTTTTGCTTTGAAGAATTGTGTCAGAGAACACTCCGCCTAGACTTGAGGGGTGCAAGACAGTGTGGAGACTGATGCCGCAGTCCACCTTCAGTAACATTGGACTTGCAAAGCTGCATCCCAAACACAGCATCCGTGCTTTGTCCACAGACCTTCTCTGGGACTACAGAGCTCCCTGTAGGCAAATGTCCATAGGTAAAATGCTGAATTTTAGAGATAGATGAGATTATATGTTTTTTTCAACATAGTAAAAGGTACAGTCAATACAAGGAAAAAGCAGTTGGGCAAATGCAGAGACTGGGGTTTGATCCCCGGCACCAAAGGCCACGCCAGCCTCACCCCCAGGCACACTGAGCTGGCCACTGAGTCCAGATGTGGTGGTGCATGTGTGTAATCCCAGCAGTGGGAAGGCTGAAAGCAGGAAGATCACAAGTCCAAGCTGTGTGATGAGACCCTGTACCAAATACACACACAAGAGGAAAAAGCAGTTTACAGAATGGGAATACGTATTTTCAAATTATGTATCTGATATAGAGTCAATAACCAAATATTTGCCGTGCGGGCCCCGCCCCTGGGGTGCACTGAGACTCAATTGAGACCGGGCATGGTGGCACACACCTGTAATGCCAGCGCTTGGGAGGCTGAAAACAGGATCACTACGAGTCTGATCTATATAGTGAAACCCTGTACCAAATGCAATATATATATATATAATATATATATATATATATATTATATATATTATAGATATATTCAATATATATATTCTATATATATTGAATATATTAATAATATATATTATATATATATATATATTCTTAATAACAAAAAGCCAAGTAACACAATTTTTCAAGTGGGCTGATGACTTGAATCTGCATTTCTCCAAAGAGGACAGTGAGGTGCCTAGCAGGTGTGTGGCATGGTGCTCAGTATTGCCAGTCACCAGGGAAGTGCAGTCAGTACCACAGTGAGACTCCAAGCCCACCTTAGGACAGCTGTTGTTAAGTAGTTGTTGGTGAGGGCGTAGAAAAGGGGACCTATGCACACTGTCGGTGAGAATGAAGTTAGTACCACACTAAAGAAAACTATGCAGATTCCTCAAAAATTACAATGGAACTACCATACAATCCAGTAGTCCCTCTTTGGAGTATATATCTAAAGGATATTAAGTCATTATTTTGAAGGACAGGTGTACCCCCATGTTCAGTGCAGCACTACTCATAATAGCTAAAATAGGGTGTAGTGGTTTGATACATCTAGTGCTGTAGTGGTTGATACATTGTGTCAACTTGGCCGGGAGTCGGATGACTCCGGATGATTCCCCATTCACTTCCGGGTGACTCCCGGTGCACTTCCGGCTGGTGGGGGT
>NDGN011558557.1:4506-33985 GCA_002564285.1 Tympanoctomys barrerae | reverse complement strand
ATATTAAATCTTCTCTAAATTTTTTGTAAAAAATTAAACAAAACAGCCTTCCCTCCAAAAAATGCATAATTTAAAGAAATTTGATTTAAAGAAATAATGAAATAAATTAAAAATAACGATCCCATGCTATAAATAGATGGCAACTAAAAGTAAATTAAAGAAAAGAAAATGGACAGGAAATTCTAGTTTGACACTGCTTTAGCCAGAGAACTCTGACCCAAGGCCTGCCTTCTGCCTGTTGAACATGATGATGGGTAAGTGGGGGAGTCATAGGATGCTAGCTCTGGACTAAGCCTCATTCCTTCCATAATTAAAAGAGAATGGAAAGGATTGAAATTTTTCTCTAAAGGATTCTTGACTTAAGGGGCCTACAGTCCTTATCCATGCCCCTGGAAAAGAACCACAGGGTCCCTCTAATCTCTGACTATCCCCATATCTATGTGTTTTGTTTGAAGCAGGTGAGGGACAGGAAAAGGGAAGAGGGAACTGATAAGCAAAACTAGGAACATTTTGGAAAATCTTGCTTCATTACTGAAGCTTCTGTCTCCAGGTCCTTCTCCAGGGCTGGGGGCACGGCAAGCAGTCTTCTTCCTTTTTTTCTTTCTCTGAGGCTCAGCTTAGTGTTTCAGGAAGAAAAGCACTCACACTCTGAGAACCACCTATGTCACCTCTGGTACAAGTTCCCTCCTGTGCCACCTAGAGCCTAGTTCAGTCCCCTGAAGTATGTGTTTCTGGACACTTTGGGATTGCAGAGAATCCATCTTCAGTTTCTTCTTCAGTTGATCTATCCCTTAGCCTTCTGCTGAGACACAAGGATCTTTCCCCCCACCTGGCCTCATGCTCCCCAGCGGGATCCTTGTGCATTGGGTGGTCCTGAGTGCTGATGCTGACTTCAAGTCAATGCTGTATCCATCCATGACCACCTAGGTTGGCTGTGCATTGCCACACAGTGAAATCTGTGCTTGGGAGGTCAATGGTGTCTCTCTGACTGTTGGGAGAGGGTGGGGTGGCCTACGATGAGTTCTCCCTAACTCTGTCACTACCAAAAGTCCCACCCAGCCTGGATCCTCCTCCACTTGCCACTCTAAAGACTCCACATGAGCCCGCCAGTCTTCTCTGCCTCCTCCCCATGTTTAATTCCTTCAAACTGTGGCCACCTAGTCTGGCAAGCCCTCCAAAGAGAGGTCATGGGATGTGGGAAGAGCCTGCGGCCACACCTCAGGGGCCAGTGTCTGAATTCTTAGGGTCATGCTCATCTGAGTGACCTCAGAAGTTTTGGTGAACCAGAGAGGTCTACCTGGTTACCTAGAAGGATGAAGAAAGAGCACAGTACATAACAGGGAGGGGGAGATGTCACCAGATGCTGAAGGCCTGGACAGATGCAGAGAGTGAAGTAAAGGAGAGAAGAGGAGAAACAGAATGATGCTTAGAGGGAAGGAAGAGTGGCTGTGATGGCTTGGGAAAAGGCAGGTAAGCCTGAGAGAGGGAAGCATGCCTGTTCTTCAAGGGGGGCGGGCAGGGAAGAAAGATGCCTCAGCTAGAGTTCAAAAATGCATCCAGTGAGGACTTAACTTTGCCAGCTGAGAAGGCTGAGTGGCCTCGCTGAGAAGTAGGAGCTCAGGCAAGGAGGCATGAAAAGCGGGGGCAAGCAGGGAGCCACTGAGCCTCTGGAACAGAAGTGGTGAAGTGTGAGCCTTGGATCCAGCTTGCAGCCGAGTCCCAACCCCACTTTCTGACACACACACCCCCACCTGCAACTCATGATAAGACATTTGGCCACTTCGGGCACCATTCTTTAATCTGTGCAGTGTGAATATCATTAGTGAGCATTCTATCAAACAGTATCTACCTTTGTGGCTGCAGCAAGTATATAAAGGACTGAGATCTGTGTCACACACATCCTCACAGCTGTCCACCATTTACTTATGTGTCAAACGCTGCTCATACTTTTGCATTCACAGATGCATCTAAACTTTACAACTATCCTATTAGATAGATTCTACCATGGGCCTCATTTTATTTATTTTATTTTATTTTTGGCAGAACCAGGGATTGAACTCAGACCCTTGAGCTCGCCAGGGAAGCACTTATTCTACTGAGCCATCTCCCAGCCCCTGAGACTCATTTTATAAATGAGAAACTGAGGTAGCCAGTAGCTCCAGGGTATAAAATTGGCAAACAAGAGCCAACATTTAACTCCAGGGCAGCAGTGTGAACGCTGAGAGCCACTATGCCTGCTTGTCGTGTTAAGGCTAGGATGTCAGGGGCCCGATAAGAAACTGCAAGGGTAAGATGATAACATTTAGCATGAGAAAGCCAACAAACCATTGTCCACAGCCCAGATTCCTAGTCCCCTGCCTCTGCCTAAGAAAACTCATCTTTGATCTTGGGGGCTGCAAATACAGAGGACAAAAAGGAGGAGGAGATAGACTTCTGAAGAACAGGTGTTCTCTATGTGTGGTCCACTCTTGCTAGGCAGCTTATTAGTTTAGGGTTCTGGATGGGAGAACAAACCTAGAAGAGCTCAGAATGAGTGCAATGTCCCCCGATCCTTGACTGCACAGTGCTGAGACTTCATGACCATTGCCTTGAAGCTGGAGCAGCTTGTGACTCCATCCCCATGCCTGCCCCACCCATCAGCTTTAGGGTCTTACGGATGCTGCTAGTACCTCCTGGATGACCCCTAGACAGTGAACAGGAAGCAGTTCTTTCTCTCCTGTCTCTCAAAGGGTGACACAACTTCTGGAGGAAAGATAGCTCAGCCATGTGTTTTGTTCTAGACGTTGTAAGAACAGGACTAAGGAAAGAAGGCATATCTGTGAGGCAAAGCAAATGCAAATCAAATCACTGGAGCCACTTTCAGCCTGGTAGTTGTTACAAAATATATGTTACTAATACTTGGATTTTTAAGATGCCATACACATGCAGATTCTTGACCTGCTGCCTGCCAAACCAACATGGATCCAAGTTGCTGGAGTGTGGCCCAGGAACTGCTACTTTTAAAATTGGCTAGATGGGTGTGAGGTATGAAAGTGGTAAAAAGGCACTTCTGCTTCTAGGATGAAGAGGTAACCTCTGGGGACAAGATCACCACTGGTATCACAGAGTCTTGATAAATGTGGTCCTCTGACTATCTTTTTAAGTGTGGCCATCTCTGTTTTCCCGGTGAGGAAACTGAGGCTCAGAAGCTAAAGCTCATCCAGTAAGCAAGCAGTGATGCTACACTTTGATAACAACTTTTTTTCTTACATGCCATAGATATAATAGGCAAAACTAATAAATTTTAAAATGTAATTTAAGAAAATAATACACATAATTATTATATCATCCACATTTGTTATTTAACTCCTGTCTTGAAATTGAAGTCAGATAAAAAGTAATTTAAAATCCTGGAAAAGATACTAGCCTCTCATAGACATAAAGGAATTTAAAAAAATTGTAACAACCACAGCAACAAATAGCCCATATAATATATGGGTACTGTTTGAAGTGCTTTTTATATGTTCACTCATTTAACTATTTCAATAATTTTATGATGTAAGCACTGTTGTCGTCAACATTATTGTACCCACTTTACAGATGAAGAAACTCCTATGCAAAAAAAATAAGGGAAGTGAGCTAAAATTTGACAAAGAATCAGTGGTGGAGCCATGATTAAAATTCAGGCAATGTGGCACCTAAGTCCTTGCTTTGAACCTCTGCACTATTCTGTCTTTCCAGTTACAAGAAAGCATAATTTGGTAAGTTTCTCAGGAGTAGATATCAGCCAGTGACTCAAGTGAGGAGGTAGTGATAAAAATAACATGGGCCTCATGTCTTACTGAATCATTAGGAAATGCTTCCAAAGGGAAAAAGAGGAGAGGGTGCAAGAATTTTAGACAATAATTTTAAAGGATTCAGAGATGAATTTCATGTGGAAGTCTGAAAATTCCTCCAAACTGCATTAAAAATGCTTTCTACATTAAAGAAGACAAATAAATGAAAATGTACAATTTGTCCTTGGATGAGAAAATTGAAAAGATGTCAATTGCCTCTGAATTAATCTAAAGAGTAAATGCAATTACCATTGAAATTCCAGTGGGATTATTTGTAGAATTCTGCAAGCTAATTCTGGAATGTGTAGGGAAGAACATTGTCAAGACATTTCCAAAGAAAAAGACCTGAAGAGTATTGCTCCACTAGATAGGAAATCTTACTATCAAGCAAAGTGAAAATGCATCATGGCTTAAGCACAACAATAGAGTAGGATAGTGAGGCTCGGAAAAGCTCAGCTATTCAAGGAAACTTTAAGACACAGAATTCTCTGCTAAGAAGAGATCGTATCACTTCATTACTAAAGCAGGATGATTCATGATGTTAGTCACCTGAAAAACAATGAAGCAGAACCCCTACCTCATACCCTATAAAATAATGAGCCCTTAGAGGATTCATGCCATAGATATGAAAGGCAAAATTAACACATTTTAAAATATAATTTAAGAAAATATTGGGCAGGAAAAAAGCTCTTAAACTAGATATAAATATGTATGTTAAAACAAAAGGTTAACAAGTTAAATTATAATAAAATCAATAATCTATCCAAATCATAAATAAAGCAAATTCTTATACCACTACCAAGTAGTTGCAACGTACTGAACATAATATATAGATTAGAACCCAGGATGTTTTATAATTTCTGTAATTAGAACAAAGCAAGCAAATCAGTAGAAAAGTGCAAATAATATGTGTCACCATTTCACAGAAGAAGAAAAAAACCACAAATGACCTAAAAATGTGTGAGAAGATGTTCAGCACAGAAGAATGCAAATTAAAACCACAATCTCTTTTGAAATGGTTAGGGGCGTGAAGAATAATGCTGAGGAAGGAATACATGAGCCCTTGTGGAAAATAAAAATGTTTGATTTCCTAACCCGGAGGGTTGGACAAGGTCTTCTATGTATATATAGTAATAATGCAGTGGTGCAGGTCTATAATCTCAACAGCTCTGGAGGTTGAGGCAAGAGAATATAAAGTTCTGGCAATTTAGTGAGAACTTGCCTAAAAATAACTAAATGTGTCTGGGAATGTAGCTCATGAGATCCCTGTCTTCTGTCACACAATTATAACTACTATAAGATGCCATTTCACATTCAAAAGATTGCTGAAAGTTAAAAGCTTAACTGACACTAAAGATATGCGAGGATATAAGGAAATCAGAAATGAATATAAAATTGCTGTTCTGCTGTGAGGTAGATCTGTGATTGGTGCAATCACTTTAGAGAGTAGCTTGACATAACTTGATGAAGCTGAATGAATGCAGACCCTACAAACCACCAATGCACTTCTATGAATAGGTGCTGGAAAAATCCTTACACATGTATACAGGGCATATCCTGGCAGGTTTATGGACATTGTTTGAATTTTTAAAAAAATATCTGGAAATACTACAAAAATATCCAAATGCCCTTCCTATTAATTAAATAAATAAATATTCATACACTAGAATGACAATAATAAAACAAGTGAATTATATGGCCAACTTCATCTTCATGGATAAATCTTAAAAATGTTACACTGAACCAAAGAAGCCACAGAAGAGTATCTAACATGTGATTCCTTTCATATGAAGTTAAAAAAAGATTAAAACTAAACAATGTCTTTTTTAGTAATATATGTATAAGTGGCAATGCTATAAAGACAAAGCAATGAATATTGCTAAATTCAGGTTCGTGGTTGTTTTTGGAGTGGGCAGAGGAGGGCAGGGAAATCCTGAGAAAGGGCCACAGGAGTCCTGGTAGAGAATGGAACTGTTCTACTTCTTAACCTGGAGGGCTTGGTGGGGTCCTATATGTGCTTAGAGCAATCATGAGTATTACTTAAACTACGAAGTGTTCAGATATCTTTATATATTTTTCACATGTTATACATTTCAGACTAAATTTTCCGATGCTGAGCATGCATATTTCTGGGAGGGGAGTCCTCTTTCACAGGGTTATCTTCTGGTCTGAGTGTCACCTGGTTTTCTAACAGAAGACAACTGGAAATGACTGTTTCTGAGCTCCCATCCATGTTGGTATTTCCAGATGGACAGGACCCTCATTCCAGACTGATCAGGGCCCATTCCTACTGGCTGTCTGCAACCACTGCTGCCTTGGACAAGAGCATGAGCTAGTCCCTCTGTAACTTTTATGCTCACTGTAAAGACAAATTCGCATCTGGGGACTTATGGAAGCAAGAAAAGTTCCTTCTTTCCCCCCTAGAGATTGAGTGTCTGGGAACCATCTTTGTGTTCTCCTTCTCTGGCTCTTCTAACATGTCATCTGTCTGTTTTTATGTTTTGTTTTGTTTGTTTGTTTGTTTGTTTTTTTCCTCATGGTCCATTCCATCTTGCTGAGGGACATGGTATTACCACAGAGCCTTAAAACAGCAGATCCCAAGTCAACCTTATGAAGTGTCAAGCCCTAGCCTGGTTTCCTGCCTGCGATACCATTTGCCACTTCTGCCTTTCTCTCCCCCAGCAGCTCTGTTCCTGCCTGATCTGGCTTCTGTCAGGGGTCACAGGCCTCAACTGAGGTTGGGTTGACAAGTCCACAAAAAGATGCATTTGCTTATTTGTCTGTATCAGACATGAGGGACTCCGGCTTTTACTCTGAACAACAAAAGAGCAATTGGAGAGAGAGAATCATAGGATCTGAACTTGTTTCTAAAAGATCTTTCTGGAAGCTATGTAGAACTTAGGCTGTGGAGGGCAAAGGAAGAAGTGGGAGCAGCCACCCCTAAGAGGCCATCTCAAAAATGCCAGCAGCAGATGTTGTGTTTTAAGGTTTTCTTTACTTTTTATTGTTTGTTCAGGGTCTCACTATGCACCTCAGACTCATAGTGATCCTCCTGATTTCTGCCACCCTAGTACTGAGATTACAAGTATGCATTGCCACACTCAGACTCGATTGCTGGCTCAATGTGCCCAGGGCCTGGATAGCATGTGCTGCTAGGGATCAAACCCTGGCCCCTGCACTTAACTGACCAAGCACTTAGTCCACTGAGTTATACCACCAGCCCTCAGATGCTGTGCTTTGAAACTGAGAAGTCACTGTAGAGGTGTGGAGGTGTGATAGGATTGATTGCTCACAGTGTCTTTGGATGTAGGGATAGGAGAAAGAGGAATCAAAGCTAAGTCCAAGGGGTTTGAGGAACCAGAAGAAGATGCCATTGTCTAAAATAGAAGGCTTGTGTGTAATCAGGAAGGGAATTTCTGTTTTGGAAATGGCCAGCTTCATATGCCTTTTATTACCTATATAGAGATGTCCAGTCTGTATTTGAATAAGGGCTCATGGGATTCTGGAGGGAGGTCTATGCAGAAGTTTTAAATCTGAAAGTCATCAAAGGATAGATGCTCTTTTAAAATGCCCAAGCCTGAGTGGTGTCAGTTGGACTAGGAACTTCATGGCAAAGACCCGAAGGATTGAGCCACATTGGTAAGGGCTGAAGCTTCAAATATCCCGGGGGACATTAGTGGCAAGTGTCCTGAAGAAGACTAGTTTCAGGTCATGAGGTCTCAGATTGAGGAAACTTTTATGTTATTTGTAAATACAGCACAGTTTAGAACAATGATCAAAAACTGCAGGGGGGATTAGCTGCAATAAAACAATAGGAAAGAAATGAGGAGAGAGAGAGAGAGAGGGAGAGAGAGAAGCAGAGACAGAGACACAGAGAGATGGAGACAGAGAGACAGAGACAGAGAGACACTCGTCTTTCTTAGTTTCCTCATCAGTGCACTGGAGAAGAAGGTTCTGATAGTGTCCCCAGACTGTGTGTTTCAAGGCCCTGGCATTTGCATGGAAGTGGTCAGAGCTGGGCTAATAGCCCCAGCCTTCACTGTGCATCTCATGGCCTGTGTCACCAAGTGCCAAGGTAAGTGGATATGACGCCTCCCCAGAGACCATGTTAGCTCTGATAAAGCTCCAGTCTCCTACCCACCATTTGCCCTCAGGCCACCTGCAGGGGCGGGATACAGGGCATGGAGAGAAGCCACATGGCCTTGTGGCTCTTGGAGCTGCGAGCAGGGAGTCTGGGCCGGACATGGAGGAGACGCCTTGCTTTCAGTCCGGACCCAGCCTGGTATCCTCACTGCTGGCCTCTTGATGTCTCTGAAGTCACAGGGGACTCCAAGGACTTTCTGATTGGCTCCCTGATGGGTGTGTATGTTGAGGAGAAACAAGCTTCCCCCTGCTCTTGCAGCAAATGTGTCCAAGGCACTGTCCTTAACCCCCAGTCTCTTTACTTGCCAGTGCAGACCCAACCCAAAGGCTTTCTACTGCCAGTACCTGGAAGCCTTTCTCCTTTTTGATGGTGCATCCCCACCCCTGTGAGGCAGGCTGCAGGGACTGCTCAGTTGGCACCTCAGGTCAGCCTTAATGGGCAAGCACTTGGCCTCCTTACCCTCCACTGAGCCAACCTGAGCCTTGTTGTGCGCCTCAGGGTGTGCGGCAAAATGCCCACCCCTTTTCTACAGCCATAACATCTCCTTATTTAGCCCTCCATCAAGAGTTTTCCTGTGTTGATCCTTCTCTTCATTCCAGTGCTCCTAGGGATTACCTCCTCAGCAAACTACTTGCATTTAACTCTTTGTTTCAGGTTCTGCTTCTGGAAAAGTCAATATAAAACCATCCCAAGCACAGACAACAAACCCAAACAAAGAATCATATACCTTCCAGTTCTGTTTTGTACATATTTTTGGAGCTTTTTTCCATGTAACAGGATATATCAGGCACTGCTCTTGTCCCTAGCAGAGAAATCATACACATAACTGTATTAAGCAAACACACAACCAATGGAAAGAGGATGCGACTGTACTGAGAGGTGGTAATCAGGGAAGTCTTCATAGTGGAAGTGATGTGGAAGGTTTTGGAAGATGAGTGGGAGATTTTCAAGTATATAAACAGATGGAAAGGGAATATTTAAAAATCCAATACTGTGTAAAAGGTTCAGGGAACTACTAATAATTTAGTATATCCTATGTTGCTAAAGAATGAAACACATTTTAGAGGTGGCAAAATGTTTAGGGAAAATGGGAAAATAATTAGAATATGAGTAGATATAATTGAGTCGGTAGGCAAACTCTTGTCTGCAATGTTGAAGGTGTTTAGATATTATCTTCAAAAGATTAAAAAAATTTTTTTCAAAAAATTGTGGGTTATCTTTTTTGATTGTGTATCAAATGCTCACTATAGAAAAGTTGCTGCACATAAAGAGGCATAGAGAAGAAAATGAAACAACCTCAAATCCAGGGATAATTAAAGTACAGTGATGTGCTGGAGTATCCCAGAGGAGCTTTAGACACAGAAGCCAAGTGGCCAGACTTGACTTTCAAAAAGAGGCCTGCAAGCTGGTGTGGATTCCGCAGTTGGAAACGTACTGGACTGGACATGGGATGCCTAGTGAGGAGACTGATGCCCGGAACAGTGCTGGGCATGGGCACTCTGAGGGGGTGCAGTGGGCATACTGGGGCTTCCAAGGTACGTAGAAAGTGACTCTCCCACAACATGATGACCAGCTGGACAGCGACAGGGTGGCGAGAAAGAGGGGACCATGACTTCTACAGTGATTCTGAGTGTCTCTGTGCCTAAGTCAGTGAAGAAGACAAATACTAAGGGCAAAATCTCCTGGAGCAAGGAGAGCTTTTCAACTCCTCCACTTCCAAACTATGAGCTCTCAGAATCAGTGTCCTGAACTGAAAAATGGAAAGGTGATTCTACGCATTCTTCTCTCACAGACTTGCTGCCATTGTCTATAATCCAAAGGAGATGAGTACCCTTGAGGGGTGGAAATCTCTAGCTTCAGTTCCTGCCCTACAACCTCTGCTCCATCTCATCCCTGGCTTCCCATCTCTGATCCACAGTCCCCCAAAGGCCAGAACAAGCTGACTGATCTCCAAGTTTCCCTTCCTCTCTTTTCTGTATCTTACCCAGAGGACCTTTGTCACACTGGTTCCAGTGATGAGACTGGTGTGAATGTCTGCATACTTCATCCACCCACTCCTCTCACTCACTCACTCCTCTCGCCACTCATCGATGCCCTGGTATGTTCCGGGTGCCAGGAACACAGTGGCCTCAGGGATAGACAGAGATCTGCTCACTGAGAGCACATACACTGCTGAAGGAGAGATGCAAAGCAGACAAGTAAATTCAGGTAGGGATGTAATGAAGAAAATAAAATAGAGTGGAGTGATAGAAATGCTGTACTTTACATTAGAGAGGCAGAGAAAGGACCTCTAGACTGAGACAAGAACTTCTCAGGCAGAGGAAGCAGCAAAGGTAAAGGTCCTCGAGAGTAGGGGTTGAGCTTTGAGTATTGAAAACAGGAAAAGTCAGGGTGGCTAAGCTTATACAAGTATTACCCATTCCATCCTCACCTGCTGATTCCACTCTACTTCACTACCATGCTTCTGGGCACAATCAGTCCTGACTGTGAGGGGCTGTACAACTCTGCATCCTGGACTGGACTTTGCCAGGTGGCAGGTACCACCTCCCCAGCTTTGCTAGTAGCTCTGCACCAGTGCACAGCAGTGATTGGACTCTCCCTGATGGATGGGCAAATTAATCAGTGGATAAAGCAACCAGCCAACTCACAACTTCCAGGTCCAAGTGACTCAGGCCTTTGTGCATGGAAATGTTACCATTTGGAATTCTTTCAGCCCTGATTCAGACTGAAAGCCCAGCCCCTCATACCTCACTATGCTTTGCTTTCTTGAGGCACAGATTACTTCCTCACCTACTATATAATGTGTATATTTATCATGCTTCCTGTCTGCCCCTGTGTTCCCTTGCTGAATAAACACTATTATCAGGAATATCTGAGGGCATTGTCCACTCGTGGGATTCTAAGTCCCAGCCCGGAGGTAGATGAAAAACGGAAGAGTGAAGGAATGAATGAGTGAGTAAATAGACAGTCAGTTCTTGGCTTCAGAGGACAGGGTCACAATCTCAGAAGTTCTATGAGCTCCTGGAAACAGAGACCTGGGAAGAAAATACTGGGCTGTGACCTTTCAGCACCTCAAACCAGAAAAACAAACAAAACAGACAATAACTGCCAGTGGCTTGGGGAGGGGCACCAGTTCATAGTCTTAAACACCCAGCAGAACGCCCCATTTTCTGATGGACTCTGGTTAGGTAGCTTAGGTGGCCTGATGACAGCAAATGACAGCACCAGGGCTCCTAGATCTCTGCCTCTGCAGTCCTTTTGCAGTCACTTTCTGTTGGGACTCAGACCCTAGTTTTGAGAACCTCAGGTTCGCTCTCTTCCTTTGGTCAAAAGTCAGAGCCTAGTGACTTTAGGAGTGCTGTGTGATACTCCAGGATAGATAGAAAAGGTAAGCACCCGGGTCCCTGGGTCCCTGGCGTCCCTGAGAAGCTCGCCCCGACGTTGAGGAGCCCGCCCCGTGCCCCCGCCCCTGACCATCCCGGCTGCGCTGTCAGTCTCCATTAGCGCTAACAGGCTCCAGACCGAGCGGGCTGGGAGCTGGGTTAATGCAATCGGCGCGTTACCTGGGGCACAGGCTACATTACCAGCCCGGCCCCCGCGGTACGGGCAGAAGAGCCAACCCGCGTCCGTGCGGTCAGCTGCCCAGCGCCTCTAACGCTTCTCCAGCCGCGCCCCAGGGCCACGCGGCGGAGCCCTGCCCGGCTGCATCCCATAGTCCACAGAGCAGAGGGTCCGGCGCGCGAATCCCCAGCTGCAGGACACGTGAGTGTCAGTGCCGCGGGACCAGGATAGGTGGGCGGGGAGGACTCCTCAAGAGGAGTGCCCAGGAGCCCAAGCACAGACTTGTGAACGCCTGGCTGTCGGAGGGCGCGCACGCCCCAGCGGGGACGCCTGGCGGCAAGGTGGCTCTACTGGGTCCTCTCGCTGTCCCAGGAAACTTCAGCTTCGGGAGCCCCGGCCCAGGCGTTTCAGGGCTGCAGAGCGCTGGTGAACTAGAGCAAGCGCCGCGGAGTCTTCAGCTGGCCTCACGCGGTGCTCAGAGGAGGTCTCCGGCTCGAGTTCGGCCCCAGTCCCGCGTCACAACCTCTTTTTCTACATTTTTCCAACAGACTCGTCCTCCCCTTTCTGGTAACGCTGAGTCTGTTCAGCACACACGGATCCCGATGCCCCCTCCTCCCCCGGTGGTCCTGGGCGGTCAAAGTTGGCGCAGGCAGGCAGGAGAGCCCTTGGTGACAACCTCTTTTCCTTTTGTACAAACAGAGCTTCGACGTGATCCTCCTCCCCTGGACACATGAAGTCCCTCTCGCCGGCCGCACCCATTCTTCTGGCGCGGATGAACCCGCAGGTGCAACCCGAGAACAGCGGGGCAGACCCAGAGTCCTTGCAACCCTCTCGGGGATGCAAAACTGCGGATCTGCTGGTAGTGAAGGAGCATAACGGCGTTCAGTGCCTCCTAGCTCCCCGGGACGGGGATGCACAACCTCGGGAGACCTGGGGCAAGAAGATCGACTTCCTGCTGTCGGTGGTCGGCTTCGCGGTGGACCTGGCCAACGTGTGGCGCTTCCCCTACCTCTGCTACAAGAACGGTGGTGGTGAGTGCGCGATCAGAATGAGGCTTTCGGACAGGGAAGCCACCTGTCATAATGCGGGGCTGAAAGGGGAGAAAGGACACTTGGGAGAACAAGAAGGAGAGGGCAAGCCTGGAACGCTGAAAGACTTAAACAGGACTCATGGAAAAAGAAAGGTTGGAGTTCTTGGTGAAGCAAGAAATCGAGACAGGACCTTGGACAGGGATAGGTTCTTGGGTGGAGGGATAGAATCTGAGGCACTTCCTTGTTTGAGGAACCCGATCTTTGGCGATCCCTGGGAGTGGAAGTGGAGATTAAGAGCGCTCTTCAAGGAGCACCAGCATTGTAGAGCATGTGGCAAAGAGAGGCAAGGTGAAACTAAGTCCAGCACTCTGAGTCTGGGGTTAGGGACCCTGAGCCAAGAGATGAGGGAGCATTTGGGTTCCCTGAAGCTACCTGGAGAGGCGTTCAGGAACAGAAACACTCACTAAGAGAAGCCAGTGTTGGAGAGAATGCCACTTACAAAAAGGCGGCAGTTGTGGCTCAGTAGTCAGCATATACAGCATAGGCAGGGTTCGGTCAGTAGCTGCCACGAACTGGCCTGCTCCTCAGGTCAGAAGACTTGGGTGTTTGGGCAAAGCCTCTGACCACATGGCAGGGGGAAGTGTCTGAGGGTTCTGGAGGATATGGTGGAGGAGCCTTCCTTCAGCCCTTCTCAGGTGGTCAGATTATCCAACCCAAACTGCAACAAGAGCCTTCAGGTCACTTAAGCCCCAAGGGCAGGATAAGGCAGATCCCCAGGCAAGCAGCTCAAAGTCAGAATGACTTACCCCTGATCACCCTAGTCCTGCCTCTTTTGCTATGATATGCTAAGGTTTCCCCTGCAGAGAGCCCAGTAAAAGACCTTCCAGAGGAAGAAACTGAGCCAATTCTGAAAACCTCTCTTCACTAGGGCACCCTGCCTATCAGGGTGAAGGCTCAGGACATCAGAGGTCAGTGGCAGAGAGGATGAGAGTCTGGGGAAGAGTATAGAGGAAGCTCATGGCCTTGACCTACATGGCTATTTCTGTCACAAGTACTCTGGACACTTGCTTTGGAGTGGGCAAAGGGTGTGAACAGGGAGCAGGTGGCTCTGACCAGAAGATGCTATGCATAGAAGTATTTAGCTCTCAGGGAGCTAACCCCGCTTCGGAGCTGACAGATGAGAATTTCTATCTATGGTCTCCTCTGGTGCCTCTTGGGATAAGTCTGAAATTGTCAGACTACTGTCAGACAAGGCTTCTGGGACAACAGTCTTGAACTTTAGGAGAAGTTGGGGCCTAAGATCCAATCTCTGGGAGCAGTTGATATTCTGGGACCTCAGCACTTGTGTCTGGCACCAGGTGGTCATGGGTAGGGAGAAAAGTGAGGAAAGGGAAAATAGAACCAAGAGGTGAAGCTGTTCCACATTTGAGGGCCATAACTTCTCAGAGATTTCTGGGGAGATTTGTGCATTCTGGTCTTTAGTGCTCAAAGGAGAAAACACAGATTCTGTATATTTTTATTAGGCAGGAAGATGATGAATAAAGGACAGACTGTGAAACCTTAGGAGGCACCACCCACCATGTCCTCAGTGGACTGTCTGAGACTGCCTGTCCTTAGACAGGTGAAGTCTCTATCATTAATCGGTTATATTTATCTGGGTCCTCTCAGTGTGAGGCATGATGCTTAGTTCTGTAGGGATCATGTAGATGTATGAACCAATGCTTCTGCTTGCCAGGAGCTTTAATCACCAAAGGTCCTCATTGTCATGCTGGGAGAAGTCCTGTCCATTGTTATATCTATTTGTTGAAACTCAAAGCACCCCAGATGGTCAATTTGACACATGAGCTAGATAGATATTCTAGGCCTTCCATTGACACTAGGTTCATGTGGCCATTACCACTAGAGTATTAGAGCAATTGCTGTGTGGGGGGATGACTAGTGCTTAGGGGACAAAATGGAGCAAATTAGTGACAAATTCCAATTTTTAGGTGAGGCTGACTGATCACTCCCTCTCCTAGGCTTACTGGTTTTGTAATGATTCATCCTTAATTATTCAGTAATTTATCTCTTTGTGTATCTCTCTCAAACAAACTGGGTTACTTTGAAGGCAGAGACTATCTTTCTTATACTTGTGTTTCTAATGCACTAAATAGGTATGTCTAGGAATGTAGTAGAATGTGTCTAATAAACTCTATTGACTAACTATATTAATGGAATGGTTTTACTGCTCTATTCAGAAAGCACAATAGAAATACAACAGTAATTAGCAAAGTGAAGCTCCACATTTGTAGGATTCCTGGCAGCCTAACTATTAAGAATCTTGGCTGTGGAATTCTGCTTTCCAGTTTCTTTCTGTGTGTCATTGAGCAATGCCTTAAGCCTCAGTTTCTTCATTTGTCCAGTGGAAATAATTTGTTGTTTCAGGAAAACTGGCTATGGTTTTCATTACCATCATTAGGTATGATGCTAATGATGATGTAAGTATGAAAATGGAAGGGAAAGGTGCTAAGCACAGTAAAATTTTGAGGAGGTGGAGCTTAGGAAATACTGAGGGGAGGTTGGCTGTGATAGGAATTCAGCTGCTCTGGCCTGGAAGGCCATGGACAGCCTTGGGAGGAGAGGCAGTATTCCAGCTGTGCATAAAGAGTCACCTTGGAGTGGGAAAGATAACGGTGGAGATGTGAATTGAGGCTGTACTGTACAGGATGAGAATGTTAAGCTAACAGGTAAGGATGCCATACCAGTACATTTGTATTTCTGGTTGGCATTTCTGCAATTCACGTGGAAGAGCAGGGCAGCCCCCAATCTCAGAATATGCAGCAGCTCCTATTCTAACTTTCTTGTCACCCTTGCAGAGATGTTTTCCTGGCTTGATCTTTACTGAGCCTTCCTTATAAATCAATTGTCATTCAGTAATTCTGAAGCCAGTCTCAGAGATGGCCAAATGGGTAGCCTGAAATTCCTGAAATTGTGAAAGTACCCGAGAGACTTGAGTTTAAATCTCATCTCAGCTGCTTGACCTCAGGTACTACCAAGTCTTTCTCTGAGACTCAGGTTCCTGGTAGAGAGGAACATGGGTTCATATGACTGGCAAAATTAATCTGTCTCTGGTGCCTTGGCTTAGTGCTATAGCCAAGCCAGGTCTTACAGCCCTGTCCTTTATCAGTCCCCAGCCTATGTGCTCTCCTGATGCCAATATTAACAGAAACTCTCCAAGTCTGAGCATTTGTGCTGGCTCAGACTAGAAGATGTTTTGAAATGATCCAGGTGCCAATTGTTTAGGCCCCTGGCTAATATTTTCTGAATGAATTACTGGCAAAGAGCAGCCTGTCTGAACATCTTCCTGAAGACCATGGAGGGATGACAAGCTGTGGAAGGGCACAGCCCCCCAGAAATTTCAGCACTTTGCAGAGAATTTTCTCAAGTACCTGTCCCTATGGAGGGGGGCAGTCCAGGTGGGGTGGGCTATTTCCAGCACTGAGTATCCCTCTGAACCTGTAATGTTGTTCTTTGCTGGTCCCTGAAGAGAAACAGGCAAATAGACTTGGTGCTCATGTGTGGCCCTCTGCAAGGCAAGAGGCCACTGAGAATTATGCTCTGCACACGACTTCTTCCTCTTCTCCTCTTCCTTTGCTTCATGGTCTTCCTTCTCCTCCTCTTCCTTTTCTTTCTTTTTTTTTTTTCTTGGTGGAACCCAGGATTGAACTCAGGCCCTTGTGGTTGCTAGGGAAGCACTTATTCCACTGAGCCATCTCCCCACCCCCCCTTTCTTTTCCTCCTACTTCTTTTGGAAACATGCTGACTGCTTTCCACTTTACTTTGTGGTCACTGTATGGCTTTAAGCTTCGGAGGGATGAGGATGTGAATCCAAGTTTGACATTTTCTAGAAATGTGACCTTGGATAAGTTACACATACCCCTCAACCTGAGCCTCAGTTTCCTTGTATGAAAATGGGAAATAGCTTCTACACTTTTCTATAGTGGAAGATAATGCTAGATAATGTGTGCAAAGTGCTTGAAATGGGGTCACATAATAAGGGTTCAAAAATCTTCATGTTATTCTTTTTCTGTTGTGTGATGACATTGTGTGTGTGTGTGTGGTACTGGGGATTGAACTCAGGACCCTGCACTTGCCAGGCAAGCACTTATTCTACTGAGAAATCTCCCCAGCCCTGTATGATGACATTGACCACAAACTAAATCTTCAAGTGGTATATCATATCCTGATTGTGGAGGGAAGAGAATTTATTCTCAGAAGAATATGGTAAAGGTTAATAAGACTGAATGGTCCTGCATAAGCCTGAGGCCTGAGCATGGTAGAGAGATCTGAGAAATAAGAGTTGAGCTTTGTTTTATATGCAGACAGCCTAACCTTGTCCAAGCTGGAATGGGATTCACATTCCTGTATGAGCTCCCACAGGTGTCAGGAGACACTGTGCTTCTGAGTCTCCTGTGGACTTCCCATCTTCTTCAGGCAAGCACAAGGTGCTAGGCTCTTGGGAACTCTTTCCGGCCAAGGTACCTGGGATTGAGGTGGTACCTGGTACAGAAAAGTAGGGCTTCCCAACTCAGTACCTCCACAGTAGCCTGGCTGCACTGGATCTTCCACCCTGGAGCTTGCAGAGCTGACATTGATTGTTCGGTTTAGATGCGCAATGAGCCAGCCAGCTGGTGTGGTGCTCCAGCTGGCCAGTTTGTACAATCTTTTGCAGGAATGATGAGAAACATATCTAGGATCTCAGTCTGGGGTCACTGCATGATTTGGCCTATTAACTGAGTTGGCCAAAAGATCTGGAGATGATACAGCTAATGAAGACCCCAACAAAAGAGGATTTATAGGGGAAAAATGTTGCCTTCTGTCCTTTGGGTCTAAACCCAACTGCTTCAGTGAGGATTAAAACACAGGGCAAACCTGAGGTGGTGGTTTAGGCTCTATGACCCTAAGCTGAAGCAGGAGGATCACTGAAAGTTCAGGGCCAGTACAAACTACACAGCCCTTGGGCCTTCATTAGCTATATCCTCTATGTAACTCACTTCTGGGATCTATTTATTTAGCAAAAAAAAAAAAATCATTTGCTAAATTCTTGCCTTATGCTAGGAATACAGAGATGAGCAAATGATAACTCCTGCCTTTAGAGAGCTTGCAGTCTACTGGAGATAACCTAAAAGTTAGTGTCACTTTAATTCTTTTATTCTATTGTATCCCAAATGAGGAAAGTGAGGTTCTGTTTGGCTCTCTGTGGATCATGTTCCTCTTCACCACATAGTTCTGAGCCCTCCAAGCACATGACTTGTTCCCTTGACAGAGACCAGAAAGAAAGTGGGAACCCAAAATAGCTCAGAAGAAGTAGCCCCAGTGCCAGTTTCCCTGAATTGTACCCATTCTTCTTGTTAGATGCACTGGGCTTCATATACTGGGGATTTGGTATATTTCCTTTCTGAGCCTGGTTCTGGGTCTCGAGTCTAAGGCACGGCGTTAGCAGGAGATGAAGATAAAGGTAAAACTGCAGAAGTGGGAGTGATCCTTCTTTATTTCAGAAAGGCATGTTTTCATCATTTTGTGTAGAAGTCCCTCTTATGACATCAGAATTTGTGCAGTGCAGATGGCTCAGATGATCTTGGCTAGTCCCTGAAGTAGCAAAGACCTCATTTGGGCTGAAGTTATAGGGATCTGGAGCCAGTTAGCAGGGCCCCAAAGAGATCAACCGGGGGCAAAAGAAGGATAGAACAGGTTCTAGATTCCATCCTAACCCCAGAAGAGGGTCTTTGTGCTGTCGTGAATGGTCTGGGCTTGGTTTGTTACAGAGAAAGAGAATTTTCCTGCACAAAGGGTCCTGGGAACCCAGCTATGACTGGCAAAGCCTCTGTTTGGGGGACTCTACACTTAATACTAAAGGCAGAAAGGGAAAACTCATGTGTTTTGCTCTGTACAGGTAGGAGAGAGTGGAGGCCTGACAGCAAGCAGTAGATGGAGCTGCAGGAGAGATTTAGGGAATGGAAGCTAACAGTACTGACCAGTGCGAGAGATGGACAGTGGGGAAGTTGCAGCCAACCTTTGTTGTGCTCACCAGTATTCTTGTTTGGTTAGAAGAGGGAGAAGGGCTTTCCACAGGATGACAACAGAAGGGGTCCAAAGCACTGTCTGAAAACCTGTACTGCTAAGCCTCTGTCTGGTGCACTTGGCTGTGTCCTGTAAACAGGCCTGAGTACTTTTGGCCACACAGAGAGCTTTTACTTGCTGTCTCCAGTTGACAAAAGTGAGTCCCATCTTCCCTGTGAGTGATAAAAGGGCACAACTCCCATGTACAGAGCCCTCCAATAGTGTCTGGATCTCCACCTATGCTAGCTCCAGTTAGTACACCAAACCAGTGCTCAGGTATTATTGACTTGATTTACAAAGGAAGGGGCAGCTAAAGCTTTGCGAAGACACACTTGTGCAAGGACTCATGGTTGTAAACAGCAGGGCCAGGATCTGGAGGCATCATTAGCTCCAGGTGAAGGGACCTTTTCTGGGCCCTGGCCAGTAGAGGGCCTTGCTCTGTCTTCTTCCTCTTTCCACCCAGAACACTGCCTCCCACGTATACCATGTTCCTGGTACCCAGATTCTGGATCTTCTGTGCAAAGAGCCCCAAGCCCTCTTCTGGGTCTTCATGGCACCCTTGCTTGGTTTCTTCTTCCATTATGTGCTCTGCGCTGCAGGTTTGCACAGCCCCAACTCTGAGGGGAATCAGAGGCTAGTTGTCTGCAGGGTTTGTAGACAGAGCTTAAACACATGTGGATACATATGAAAAACTCCACCTGCTCATCCAAAAGCCTCTCTCACATTGCTGGGTGGAGCTTAGGTGGCAAAGATGGAGGACAAGGCCTGCAGGGCTCCCACTGGATAGTCAGATTCCAGCCCAGGGATCCAAGAACTGAGGATCTCAAACTTAAACTTTATGATAGAACCATTGCAAAGGTCTCTTTGCCAAAGTGGGAAGATAGAAAGTGCTTCAGATAATTGTGGCTTGATTTGTCATCTTTATGTTGACATGAGGATCATAGACCCCCCTGTGTGCTGTTGCTCAAGCCCTTTCAGTGCAGGGCAGGGCCCCTGTGGGCAGCTATCTCCTGACTGCTGTCTCCTCCCCCTTTGCCCTCATTCACTATGTTCCTAAAGGTTTGGAGGAAGGGGAACAACCTTGGCTATTACAGTCACCCACTGAACTTCCCTTCAGTCGCAGATAGTGGTGAGCAGATGGGCTGCAGGCTTCATGACAGCTCTGTAGGTTTCTACTTCTTGGCTATTGCAAAATGTGGCCAAGAAATCTTGTACCCAACAGCCACATCTCAGGGGAACTTCTCTCCTTCCTCAAGCCCTTCCTTATACTCCCTCTACCTTCCCCAGCTCCACTTCATTCCTGGGCCACCCCACTTCTTACTGAACATTTCCCAATCCCTCTCTTTTTCTTGAGGTTCCCCTTACTTGCACAGGTGACCACTTTAGTGATTGTAGGGACCACTGATCTCTTTTCCTGAGGACTTGACATTTGCACAGAGGATTCTTGAATCCCTCCTTGGCCAGTTGGGATTTGATGGCATGACGTCTGACTCTGTGAGAGTTGCACTCATAAAATGATGCTTTTAAGGAAACCTAAATCCATTTAAAAGTGAACCTGAATCTCTTTTACAGTGGATGTTTCCTTTCCTTGTAAGATGTGTGTGTCACTGTGCAGAAATCTAGGTGTACCCTTGCAGAGGTAAGCACTTTGTCAATGTATGTGTTTAGGGGGATGGAGTAGTGCGGTTCCTTGTACTGAGTGCCTTACTTGCTAACCCCTGCCTGCATTTTTTCCAACTCTGCCGGTCAGCCCAGCACCAGCACAGCCAGAGCAGTCCAAAGCCAAAACAGCATTTGAGGTTTCTGGTCCCTGAGCCTCCCAGGTCTGTGTGATGTTGGTTGCAGCTAGTGCTGCCACATATGAAGTATTTCAGGGCCACAAAAATGTGGCATGTCTGAGAATAGCAAGGTAGCAACTTTTAGGTGGGTTAAATCCAGCCATGGCTTCACAGAGCCATTGTAGGCTGCTTCTCAGCAGACCTCAGCTAACTTGACACCCATTTCTAACTCTTTAGGCCTGTTTCTTTCTGCAAGGGGATGCGAGCCAGCCAGCTGGTTGGTGCCACAAGGGCCACTGGTCAGTTTTCTGGTTTTCATTCATACTCAGTCATTCCATCATTCTTGACTCTTCTTGATCTGTGTTCGCTGGAATGGAGCTCTGACTGGCCCACGTCAAAGTCCCTCCTGGAGGAGACCGGCTGGCTCTGGTAGTCTTTCTTGCCTCCTTAGCCTCCTTTTGTTATGACTCGTAAGGAACAAGAGAAGAGCAGCTCTCAGACTGGGCAGTTCGCTGGCTTGATGGTAGTTCTGCCTGGAGACTGCAAGTTGTGAACTTGGGCCAAAGCCAGATACTGAGTTAACTGATAGATAGATTTCTTCCCTTCCTTGGCTGTGCATAAGAGAACACTGAGCTGCCAGTGGCCCAGCCCAGTGACGGCATCTGAGCCATGGCTTTTTTCTTCTCTCTGTTCCCTGGGGCCACTGACTTCAGTCTTCAGACCTATGGAACTGTTCACGACCTTACTTTCCACCCCTCTTTCTGGCTCCTCACATCCAAGAGGAGATGTAGGTGGGGTTTAGACAGATCTAGGTTTGTAGCCAAGCTTCATACTTTACAGTTTGGATAAACAATTTTATTTTTCTAAACATCAGTTTTCTTGCCTGTAAAATAGGATCCATGGGAGAAGGAACTGGAAGTTTTCAGCCTAAACTGACATGGCAATGAGTTACCTTGCAGAGGCAGAAGCCACCAAGTTCACCTGAGGCTGCCAGGGCACACTGAGAATTGACCCTGGAACTATGACACTCATAGTTTCACAGGGTTTCTCCCAGGGATTAGTTTCCTGCCCATTGCCCAGGAAGGCCTGAAGTTTCTGCCATGCTCTGGGTGGGCATTTGCCCTGGTCAGAGCCTTGAACTTCTCTTCCCTGTGCTTTAGCCTTTTCCTATTAACACTGTGAATCCAACTGATCAGAAGACATAAATGTGAATCCTACTTTGCCATGTACCAGTAATGCCAACAAGCAAAGTCAATTATCTTCTCTGTCTCTTGACTGCCTGGCTGTGTACTACATCTTTGGGCTGTTGTGAGACTCTGAATTCAGTGAAGACCAACCACATGGGACATTAAAGTGATAGCTACTGATATCCATATAAGCATATTAGAAGCCTATTCCTACATAGTTTTAGGATCTCTCTGGACTCAATATTATTACCTATAAAAGGAAGGGTCTGGGTTAGTTGACATTCTCAGAGTGATTCCCAAAAGCTCCTATGCTTATAGGATTTGGTAAATTCTACATTTAGAATTTTCCTAGCTATGCTCCCTAGGAAGTCTGACAAAATTAAACCTATTTAAAAAGGACTCAGGGAATAGCTCAGCAGACTAAGCACCTGCTTAGGTCAGCTTAGCAGACTAACCTCCTGCTTAGGTAAGTGCAGGGACTGGAATTCAATCCCTAGCACCATATGCCTTGCTGGTCCTGCCCAGAGGGCACGCTGAGCCAGTGTGGTGGTGCATGTTTGCAACCCCAGCACTAGAGAAGCTGAAAGCAGGGAGATCACTACAAGTCTGAGCTGTGTAATGAGGTCCTACATAAAATACATTAAAAAAAACCCAACTAATTTTGCTTAACCTAGACTTTACTAATTTGACAATGGAACTTCATTATTATGACCACTATTACTACTAATATCATTCTATGGTGATTTGTTTTAATTGCCTATCATGAAACTCACCCTGGAAAATGGCCAGGTGAATAGATGAACAGGGACCCTAGCAGCTTGTGTTGACACTGATCAAGCACTTCGAGGGCCTGGTGCCTCATGGCCCACACGCTGCCTCTCTGTCTCTAGGTGCCTTCCTGATCCCATACACCCTGTTTCTCATCATTGCTGGAATGCCTCTGTTCTACATGGAGCTGGCTCTGGGGCAGTACAATCGGGAAGGGGCAGCCACGGTGTGGAAGATCTGTCCTTTCTTCAAAGGTAAGCAACCAGCCTGGGAGAAGTCAAAGGTTTTCCCCAAATTCTTCCTTATTGACCCAAGGAAATCTGCTCCAAAGGTGTGACATAAGATAGACCAACTCTCTTGTGAAATTCACAAGTATTGATAAGGTCAAGAGCAGCCACTATTCAGAGTCACACAGAGAGTATTTGGAGTTAACAGAATAGCATAGAAAGTCTGAAAACCTGGACTTCAGTGACAGCCTCTGCCAGCTGTGTGACCAGAAAGACCCTATTTTTATGCATGGGAAATACTTAGAAAAGTGAAGAACTACCCAACATACATCCTTCTACTCTCTCTTCTTGCCATCATGGCAGACATCATAAATTGATGTTGGATCTTTTCAAGCTCACACAGAAAGCTGCCTCCCATGAAATTCTTAATACAACATCCAGAGCTGATTGATTACACCTGGGATCTCAGGTGAGCCTACTTGCCTTTGGATCTTAGTAACAGTCATTCCTTGGCTCCAGACAGCTGGAAGCACCAAGCAGGACTTAGAGCCTCCCAAGCAGAGGTTAGGGAGCCAGTGACAATGAGGGCAAGTGTGATTTCATCGTACAGGACATATATATTATTATCTTTTGTGTTTAATTGCTGTAAATCCAGGTCAAACTGACATTAATATAAAAGGGACTGTCTTAGCTTACATTAACAGTGAAATACAGGGCTAAAGTCAGGTACAGTTTATTTCAGGTGCTCATATTATATTGTCTGGAACTTCTCTCAGAATCTCAAGTCTATTTTCTTCTATGTTAGTTTCATTCCTAGATATGTTGTCAATTGCTAGTAAAGATGGCCATAAACAATTGTAGACTTAAATCCTACCAAGTTTAACAAAAATACCTTATACATTCATGGCTTCTTTAGCAGTCCTAGAGAAGGTTCTCATTGGTTTGTCTCATATTATATGCTTATCTATTAACCAATCCTTGTGGATACAGGGAAGTGGCTCTCTGACTGGCCATGCCTGTGTCATGTACCCACGACTAGACAAAGGTTTCAGGCAATTACTCTCATCCAGACCTCACAGGCTATGACTTGCTTAAGGATAATCCCTTAAAGCAATGCTGGGTAGGCAAGAAAAATATTGTCTTCTCTATGATAAAACCACAGAACTAGAATTAATGGAACTTCTCATACATTCAGAAAGGTAATACACTGGCCATGAAGCAGGCGATTAAGCAAAGGAGCCACAGAGCAAACTGAGTGTGTTGATCTGGTCAGGGTGCCCTGGAGCTCACTCACTCTGATTGGTGAGTTCTTGGTTAGGGTTTCCTGAGAAAATCCTGAAGCAGAGACTTAAGGGTATCAAAGTTATTTGGGGAAATGATTCCAGGAATATGGAAGAAGAGGCAGCCCATAAAGGGTATGTCATCAGGTCATTTCTACCCTGGATGAGGAGATAGAATATGAAATATTCCACCATATTTTTCTGGACAAGGTGTGAGGGAGTTAAATACTCCAATTATTGACATAGCTCTCCTGCTTGCTGGGGCATGACTCCCAATAGGTGGGGAGAGAGGGCTTCTGGGCAAAAGAGAATCAGAAAATGGGATGGTGGGTGTCTGTGGAATGTGATAGGACTCTGACATGCTACCACAGAAAAGGAGAGGCTTAGATGTCAGAGAACACAGTGGTTAGAGCCAACTCCTCTGGGGTAACGGCTCTAAGACTGGGTCCAGGGAAGCCAAAGTTCTGTATCCCCACACAGGAGTTGGCTATGCTGTGATCCTAATGGCCCTCTACGTTGGCTTCTACTACAATGCCATCATCGCCTGGTCATTCTACTACCTCCTTGCCTCCTTCACTTTGAACCTGCCCTGGACTGACTGTGGCCATGCCTGGAATAGCCCCAATTGCACTGATCCCAAGCTCTTCAACAGCTCTGTGCTGGGCAACCACACCAAGTACTCCAAGTACAAGTTCACACCAGCCGCAGAGTTTTATGAGTAAGTCACGAAATCCTTGTGTTGCATGCACTGAGGCCTGAGCAGGATCTGAACCAAACACCAAAGCAAAGCATGAGAGAAGGAAGAGACACACAGGTCAGCATTCATACTATAAGCTGAGTTAGAGGACAGGGATGCAAAAGTGAGGGAGCTGCTGGAGTGGAACAGGAGAGTATAGAGGGAGAGCTGACATCCCTGCACTCAACACAGGTGAGGAAGCCAGAAGATGTTAGAAATAGATGTGCCCCTCAGGATGAAATGAGCACATTGCAGAAGAAAGCTTCCTTAAGGAATTAAACCAGGGATGTGGGCAAAGTTAACTGTGGAAAGATAGGGAGCTTTAGCTGGGGAGGGCAGGAAGGCCTACCAGACGTGGTGACATAGGAGCTGAGATGGCCAAGTCAACCTAACCATGCAGCTGTCCTCTGGCCTATCTTCTGCTGCTGTCCCTTGAGGGCTTTCATGGGGAAAGTATTGGATCAGGAAAGCAAAAATTAAGGCAGGCCAGTACAGTGAGGAGGCTTGAGATATGTGATACGAGAAAGGCTCTAGCTGCTCCTGGAAGACAGCAGATTGGTAAAAACTAACCAAATGAGGAAAAAGTTAGGATGATTATATACATAGAAAAGTTGTAATGATAGTACACTTATTTGCCCATTTTCTGTTGCCCATTTTCTCTAATGGTGAGACCTTATATAACTAGGAAACTTTTAGAATGTTGGCCAGTTGGTCTGGGAAATATCCTTCAGTTCACATTTGTTTGTTGTTATTTTGTGATTAGATTGAGGATGTGCATTTTTGACAAGAAAAGCATGAAGATGATTCTTAATCTTTCTTAGTGCATCTTAATAGGGAGACACGATGTCAGCCAATACCATTACCATCGTATTCATGTTATGGTTTTTATTTCCATTATCATATATATATATATATATATACATATATATATATATATATCAGTATTGATTCCTATAAATTTACTTTATTCTATAAAATAATCCTTAGCCATTGTTATTTTCACCTGTTGCCCTTTCCACTGTGTCTTCACTTCTGCATCCTTGTATATATTAGAGGAGGGAAATAGTCAAATAGGTTTTAGTCACCAACTTTTAAATATTTACCTTGTGCTGTGCTGAAATTGTACCATCAACTATATCATCTGTCACCTACTCGGGCATAGGTGAGTCCCATGTGAGCAACCCCAATACAAATGTTAAAAAGCACAAAGTAAAGGTTATAAACTGTGAGGAAGAGCAGATAAATCCCATTAGAACTCCAGCCTCAGGGTTCACAAGATCTAGAGCAAAATCTCCACACAATTCCACATATCTTGGGCCTTGTAGGCTACTTGATTCCCTGTTACAAAATTTCTTGTTTAATTTTGTCCTTTAAATTATGAAAGCCCTTGGCTGACACATCATGTCTAAACAGGCCATAATTCAGATTTGCCCAGGGGCCTGTGTAGTTTGCTGATTTCTTGACTACAGCAAAGTTTCCCAATAAAACTTTCTAAGATAATAGGAATGTTCTAGATTGGCATAGTCTGACACAATAGTTACTCATGTGGTTTCCAAGCAGTCATAATATGATGGCCAGTGACCGATGAGCTGAAAATTTTATTTTATTCAACTTTAATTCATTTATACCTCACTAGATACATGTGACTGACTAATGGCTATCACATGGGGAAACACAAGAATAGAGCATGAAAAACATGTCAGGGACTCTCTGCTCCATCCTATGGATTTCCTAATCCAACTATCCAACTGAGTGTCCTGAGTGTTGGGAGTCTGAAGCTATCCCACAATCAGTTCTATTCTTGCCATCTTGGTGCAGCAGGACCCAGGAGGGTTTGTTTAGTTAAAAATGATCTCTGGGAAATCTGGTATCTCCTAAGTCACAGAGTGTCAGTGTCCTCAGGACACAGGAATGACCCTCACTGGGCCATCAGGGAGAATTTGCTAAAGGTCCTTTCCAGCATCTGTAGGTGCCTCCATCTTCTAGACCTCCAGAAGACAGGTCCCAAATTGTATGGGCCTGAGGTTGTGCTCAAATGGCTCTCTACCTCTTCAGAGACAAAAAATACCTTCTTATTTAAAGTGAACATCTGGTATAAGAAACCATATGAATTCTTGTCTTCTTCACTAACATACAAACCGCTAACCACTTACCAGGAATATCAGATCCTTTGCCAGCTTCTTCATAGTCATTAATTTGACTGAAGCCTTGTGCCAATGTCCTAAAGTCTGTGAATCATATCCTTCCTGTACACACAAAGAGGCTTCACAGATGAGACAGAAAAGCCCACAGCCACAAGGCTAGTTCTGTGCAGAGACAAGAGCTGGACCCACATAGCACTTGCCCTTGCTCATGAAGACCCTGAGACCAAACGTCTGGTTTAATTCTAAGGCTGGTGGCCTCACTCTCCTCACACTGGCCCCAGCCTTTCCCAGCAGCAAAACTGCAACATGTATCCCCTTAACCACTGTGCTGTCTGTGCTATAAATGATTATTATTATTATAGAGAGATGTTGCCAGTCAGACCTGTATTTATCCATTGCTTAGTTTTTTCTTTCTTTCTTTCTTTAGTCCTAGTCATGGTGCTAAGTACCTGTACTATACTATCTTTTAAAAAATGACCACTGTTGTCTAAACTTATTCTCATCTTCTGAATGGAGAAATGGGCACAAAGTAGGACATGACTCATGCAAGGTCATCCAGGTTAGAAATGACCTTAAAGTGAGTTTGTACCCAAGTAGTCAGGGTTGAAGGCTCAAGAGTTTCTGAACTTGGCTGCACACTAGAGTCAACTAGAGGGCTGTGAAACATACTGCTGACTGGATCCTGCACCCCATAGGCTTGGTCTCATATTTCTGGGCATAGACAGACATGTGGATTTTTATTAACAGCTTTTCCCACGATTCCAATGGGAGCCGGTGTCGAGGGACTTGCCAAACTGTGGCACTCCCTTGTCTCAGACCAAGACAGCCATAGGGGTCAGGTGGACATCTCTACAGTCCCATGCCATGGAAAATCTAGGGCCTCCTTCATTCATCTCCTAAGCAGATCCCAGGAATGTTAGAGAGCTTTCAGGTGGTCGTGTTAAGTCTTCCTATTTTATGAGTGTGGTTTAGACAGGGAGTTGGTGAGGGTGGAGGGCAGAGGGGCTGTCCATCCCTGGGACTGGTTCCATTCTTTCTTTCTTATCCTCTCAGGAAGGAAAATGCATGGTTTTTCTTTGGCTCTTGGCAATCTCAGTCCTTACAAATCAAAATAGAAATAGATGGCTTGGTTACTTCTAGAGTTGTTAGTATCTGATTTCTGCTGATGTCTTTATGGCCAGCGTGTCTATCCCAACAGAGGCACCCAGCAGGAGGAAGAGGTGATCTGGGTTTGGAGACTCTGGTCACTTTGATTGCCAACTTCCTCCAGGCTCAGCTATGAGCAATATGTGGTGAAAGATAGGATAGTTTTGGCTGTAGGGACAAGGAGTCTTGGGGATTTTAGAGGGAAGAAGAGTGGAGCCTTGGATCTGCAGTCTTCTGCCCTGGACACCTCCCCTCTCCTCTCCTGCACTCATCCTCCATGCCTGCAATCTCTGAGCTATGATGAACCAGGTCCCAGAATCTCTTCTGATCCAAATGCCATTTAATTCTCACAGATCATGAAGGTGGAAATTAGTCCCATTTTACATATTAAGAAATTGGACTTAGAGGAATGTGGCAGAACCAGGATATGAAGTCAAATTGTCTGACTGAAGGCATGCACCCATATGCAGCCTGCCTTCTGCCTTTCTCTCCTGTCTTATTGCAGTGTCCAGTGGGGTATATTCTCGATAGGTAGACAGGGTTCTTTGCAGCCAGTGGTTAACCTACTCTTACATCTCTTTCTCACCTTGGCCCTGACTGTGTATCTTACAGAGGTTGGCACTAACTCCCGGGCTATCTCTGCATTTCTCATGGTGCAGGGCTCTCATTTGTCTCCATGTTCCTGCCTTAAAACCACTCAACTCAGCTTGTTAAGCCAGAATTGGGACTCCCAGTGCCAACCCTGAGGAGATCAGATATTTTTTTTTCTTCCCCCAAACCTCCTGGCCAATGCTGTTACCATCTTGTACTCATTTAGGGTAATAGAATGAATGTATCATTCAAGAGAACAAAATCCTATTCTCTCCAGGCTCCCAGCCTGAAGCCAAAGAGCCCACAGCTCAAAAGAGATTCTGAGGTTCTAACTTTATCTGGGAAAGGGCATTTGAGGGGAGCATGTGCCTGGCAGTAGAAAACGTCTCTCCCATGCCATCTCCTGGTGCAGGGCAAAGGTCTCCCATTACCCTTGTGCTAAACCTCTGTGCTTTTAAATGTCAAGTGAAAGATTGAGCCTTTTTGGCCCTTAGGCTTTGGAAAGCCTGGATAGTTCCTCTAACGATGATTCATTTTCATTAAATTGCTGGAAAACTAAAACAAACCCAAGTTACTTGTACCAAACCCCATAGCTTGGGCCTCTGAGAAGAAGAGGCTAGATTCTCATTTCTTCTTCTGGCAGTAAGCTTTGGACTCAGGGAACTTTTTACTGAGGAAATATCTAGACTGAAGCTCTGAAGTGGCCTTCAAATGCATGTGAGGTCAGCCAGGCCTGGGAGGGTGCATTGGAGACATCTGTTTAGTCAGTAGAAGAATTTTTAGAAAGCTTCAGGGCAAGCACTGGTGGTTTGGTGACTTTTTCATGATTTTAATAATGAAAAAAGGGAAATAATGATTGGTGTCATTTAATACTTGGTTCATAAAGCTATGGAAAGATGAAGAATTAAGCATCAGGGGGGATCAGGATGTTCTCTGTCTTTGAATATGCCAAGCCACTCTCCTCCCCTCCCC
>NDGN011558556.1:0-11330 GCA_002564285.1 Tympanoctomys barrerae | reverse complement strand
CTTTCTTTCTTTCTTTCTTTCTTTCTTTCTTTCTTTCTTTCTGGAACCGGGGATTGAACTCAGACCTTTGGACTTGCCAGGGAAGCACTTATTCTACTGAGCCATATCCCCGGCCTATGTTATTTTTCTCTAATTTCTCATTTTCTAACAATGTACACAGGCTTGTAGAATAGGAGTGATCTCAACCTATCCTTCTAGCACCCTCATTTTCTCCTCTGCATATAATCGCAGTAAACATGTTTGCACTTGTAATAATAACATTCACTGCTTAATAATTCATATCTAAATCAATATAATTTTAAAATTAACTTCCCTATATGCAAACAGAATAAGAGAACATCGCAAATCTGTTAGCCATATTTAGCAAATACTGTATAGTGAAATGCTTTTATTAGTTAGATTTATTTTCTAATCTCCCTTTTTATATGCTTAGAAGTACATTTTCCTGTATCCTAATAATATTTAATTTTATTTTGATCCTTCCTAATGGATATCAATTTATTAAGGTAAACAAATAAAAATAAAATCTTTCTTATACAAGATTGACAACTGAAATGATAGAGTTTTAGGAAGATACATTTAAAGGTTTTTTTTTTCTTTCTGAAAGCAGCATCTTTAAAATGTTTAGAAATATGAGTAAGCAAATTGTTAGAGCTGTGTCTATTGTATGTGAATCAGCTTATGACTAAGAAAGGGAAGGCACAGAGCCCAGGACCAAGAACATATTATAGACAGTTCAGGATACTCTCATTCCTACATTGAGGTGCATTTTCAGAATGGAATATATTTACTACTGTTTCTTCCATCCTTTTCTGAGTTTCTATTTTCTTATCATACAAAAGCAGCATGGTAAGCCAAGAACGTCTAAATAACTTCTATAGCTCGTGGTATTTGAGCAACTCCCTGTGGAATACTTCTCTTTAGAAAACTCTCCACATTATGCTTATTAAGTTACATCACACCCAGCGAGATTTCCTTGTGAATCTCCTTGAAAAAACCTACTGAGATTCTCAATAGAGCAAACCAGTGATTAACTGAAAAACTCAATTAATCCGCATTGTTTTTTCTCCTTGAGCAACATTTGAAGGATAAAAAATTTAAAAGCAATACAATAATGACAACAAAAGAATTATATCATAAGTGAATACAATGTTTTCTACTGTATACTAGGATCAGACGAAATTAATTCTGATCTCTGATGAACCATTTTTAGCCCTGAGGCTTCTCATGAATCATTGGAAAAATGAATTAGGTTTCCTAGAGTGTACTTTCCGAGGTACACATTGTCTAAAATGTTTAAGACATACTTCAACCCACTGATAGGAGGCAAGCCAAATGTCACCATTTGTAATTAACATGAATTCTATTTTTTGTGACTGTACAATTGTTCACTTTTACCTAATCAAAAGTTATCATTGTTACCTAGGTTGTGTTTAGTATCTTTTGGGACATGTGATCAGATCCCAGTGTTCTCTGACTCTCTGAGTGTGTGCACTTGTGGAGAATCCTAAAAGTTTCAGCCCTTTCAGATCAACCTCTCCCCAGGTGGCCACTTGACATGTGGACCACCCCCTGGTCACGTGTTCCCAGAAGAACATGGTGTGGGCGTGTGGCGGTGTGGAGAAAACATCAGAAGACACCAGTCTGCAGCCTGAAGTCCAGAACCCAGGATGAGTCCACAGGAGCCCAGAAAGTGCTGTGTTCATTTCCTGATCCTAGGCTGCCCTGTCTCCACATTCCTTCTTCTTTGGAGCCATAACATGTGCACCTGGATCCTTAGATGTGCTCAGCCGGAATGTATAAACTTCTAATAGTTAGAGCTAGAAAAATCTTAACTCTCACGCACATAGTAAGAGCTGTATTTCCATGTATATAATCTGTATCCCTAAAAATAATTTTTCTTTTAATAAGCTATTAAAATATAGCTGTCATCCTGATGTCTTTTTTTCTTTAAAGAAAAGTACCGGCAATATAAAATTGTTAACGCTTTTAATTATATCCTGTTATTATCCTCCCCTTGATAAATAAAGACATTGAAGCATATAAAGTCTATGAATACTGCAAAAGTGGTTTGATGAAATAAACAGGGCCAGCACCAAGAAATCTGGTCCTGTATACATATTTTTAAATTCAATTTAGGTTGGCCATACAGTATTAAAGATAGTTTATGACAACTATGTGGAATTGGTGCTAAAACCTTAAGTAAGTCATTTGCAAGAGTATGTTTTTACTTGTCCATGGATGCGGACGTGTATTGATCTATCTATATTAGGATTCACCCATCCCAGGTGGTTAGGAGTATTGGTCGCAAGTGCAAAAATTTACATGTAAGATTTTTGTGAAAAGAATCATCCAGTCTTTGTTTCTTGCTTGTATTTTGTTGCAATACCTCCATTTACTAAATCTCTGGGTAACAGCTGTATTCGGCGGCCATAACTGGTCCATCGGTGAGGACAACTGATTCACATACACACAGGGACCTCTGAGCTGAAGCCCCTGCTTGGGCTGCTGCCTTCGGTAAGCAGTCATTCCTTTTGCATAATCTCCCCACTCTGAGCTCAATCCAGCAAACCTAGTGAGGCAGGCAGAATTTAAAAGGCCACCATAAACTGAGCCACAAATTACCAACAGATCCAATGGTTCAGGAATAATTTCCCCTCCAGCTTGAAATGTAAGTATGGCTCACTGAGAACCCGTATTACCTCCTGATTCTCAGGCAGGCCTGTCACCGCAGAACTCACCGAGTGTAAAGTTTTTAAAGTGCATTTGTTATAGCTTGCTAGTCTGACTATTAAAGTGAAACACTACACACCGTTAAACCTTCAAACTAGCACTGCAAAAATACTTATCAAAAATACAGCCTTTGGGAGATTTGTTTACTCTAGAAATGTGCTGTCTCTGCAGTTACTTTTTCCTTAATGAGAAAACAGTGCAGGTTCTGCCTTTTTCATTGGAGGGCAAAAAGCCAAATACAGGGAATTGCCCTTAATGGAACATGGCAGTTCTGAATTCCTAAGCAGGACTTAGAGATCTTCCTGAAAACACTTTAAATTCTGAAACAAAGTTCCACACTTGAAAACCATTTGTTTTGCTCCAAGATTTGGTATTCAGCCCATTATTGAAGCATAATACGACAGATAAAAATAGAAGCCTGCAAACAAGCCCCTCCACCTACGAAACAAAGCCTTTCTGAAACCATGAAGATGTATATTTCTTTGTGTTTGGGATCATCTAAAATTAGCAAGCGCCTAGGGAAAGGTAATTGGTGGACTCAGCTCTCTCTTTTTAAAAAACGCTGTATAAGTTTCCTTTAAAACTTTGGGCTGAGAGCTGTCTCCACTTAGGAGAGAATTCTGTCTCCTCTTGTAAACCTGAGCATGCATTCTATTTTTTGGCATGCTCCTCGAGTATGGCATTTGCTTGGAGATTGTGTGGCCTGCCTTGTCAAACAATACGGAGCAGAGTAAAGGTGGAGGAAAATAAATAAATAAGGAAGCCTTCAGAGGCATTTTCTTGCTTTTCCCATTTAATTTTTCATTTGGGTTATAAATGGCATCTCAGACAGAAGGAAACCTCCTGGGTTTGTCAGGATTCTCTGCTGGCTTAATCATGGGCATAACACGTAAAGAAGTGAGGCACTGAGAGAATTAGTGATTGCGTCAAGCAGAAGTGAAGAACGATCAATTATTCACCACATGCCACCGAACAGGAGAAGCATGACCACTGCTTGTCTCTTGTCTTCGCTCCTGTGTACACACAAACAAAGCTCTTGCTGCAGCCTGCCTGGCGTTGAGAGCAATATTCCGTTCAAGTCGCTCTCATTTTCTCCAATCTGCGTGCGTGTGACTTTATTACTGGGCAGTCACAATTAAGGGCATACGTTGATGCGCATCCCCTGAGCTGCTTCTGGGCACTCATTTGGCTTCTTCTTCTTCTTCTTCTTCTTCTTTTTTTTTTTTTAAGAGAAAAGAAATAAAATGAGATCTAGCTAAGTGACCTTGAGAATAAATTTCTTATAGAAAATTCGCCCAGAAAATGCTTTAACCACCTGAAGGGAATGCAAAGGCTTTGATGAATTCTTTCTGGTTTTCTGTTTTTAAAAGAGACCCTTCTCATCATGAAAAGACACACAAAATTATTCTGACATTAAAGACCCTTCTTTTGTTTCCTTTACACACGCAGGGAGCAGCCATTTCATCTACAGACGAATGTTCATGAGTAGAAGAGTATAGATGGTTGGGGACATCATCAGGGGAATCCTTGCTTTTGTGACTATCATTTACAAAATTTGTGGTAGTGGGGGGAGGTCACTTCAATGGTGTATGTACAAGCTCTCCTCATCTGTGTCATGAATGCTCTTCCCTCCAATACATGCTTCACAGGATTCTTGGAAAAATTAAATGAGATATTTCCAAGAACACTCTCATTCCTTCACATCTGCTTTTCAGCTGTCACAAAATTTCCCTGCAAGTTACCCAGTTATTAAAATATATAATAGGAAATATCAAAGGCAAGTAAACAGAGCCTTTCTTTTTTCTCAGATTTCAAAAATTCTCTTTATTTTTTTCTGCTTCAAAATGAAAGAATTATGTTTTCCTTGAAAATATCACTGTGGCACTTAATTGTGCAACTTATTCTGTGGTTTTATCACTTTCTGGGTCTCAGTATGTGCCAGGCATTGTATAGTCCTTAGCTATTCTTGCCTGTGATGCCTGCTTTGTAGCCTTGCAATAGCACTAAGAGAAAAAGAAGTAATTTCCTATTTATTTATTTATTTATCTGTTTATTTATTTATTTATTTATTTGGCAGAACTGGGGATTGAACTCAGGCCCTTGCGCTTGCCAGGCAAGCACTTATTCTACTGAGCTATCTCCCCGGCCCCAGTAATTTCCAAATTAGACATGAAGAAACTGAAACTCAAAGGGGTTAACTATTCTCAGTACCTGATTAGTAAAAAGGCAGCCTGTGCTCTCACATAGTATTTCTCGATCTTCAGTATCTGGGAAGGAACCTGGTGGTCTTGTTAAGAGACCAATGGCTCAGCAGGAATGGGATGTATCCTGAGAGTCAGCCATTTCCAGCAATCTTAGGAGGTGCCAGTGGTGCTCGACTGCATGTCACGCTTGGTGTAGCAATGTTCTGAAGCAGCGCTCCCTAGCATTCTGCCACTTAGAACTGGGGTTTGGAAGATAATCTCTCCATAAGCTGGCTTGGCTGCGGGATGGTATTAGTGGTTTTAGGATTAGATTCTCATGAGAACTGTGCAACATAGATTCCTTGGCTTGTATGGTTCATGGGAGTGTCCCAGGTTCTCTGAGAATCTAGTCTAGCAGTGGAGCTAACAGGAGGTGGGGCTTGGGTAGTTATGCAAGAGAGGGATAGAGTGGCTGTAAATAAGGGTGAAACCTCTCTCTGGCTGCCCTGCGCCTCGGTGTGTGTGGCATGATGGACTAGTGCCGACCTGCAGCTTTTGTGTTGGGAATCCTTAATCTTAAGCACAATGCCATGTATATCTTACTGATGCTTATTGTAAGTATCAGCCTGATTAAAACAGTCAAAAGATGGAGCAAGAAACATGGCAACAAAAACACCAATGACATCTTCTGAGTGATTCTGGTCAAATTTCTGAAATTGGTAATCTTGGATCCATGTGATAGTAAGATTGGGGTTTGAGTCCTTGACACATGGCAATGACACTTGACAAATGCTTACCTTCCTTGAGCTGCTTCCACTGATCCTACTGAAGCCCAAGGCATTTTGGATTACTAGAGATTTTGGGACTCCCAGTGGTCCAGCATACACTGTATTTGCCAACTGATCCCTTACCATGGCCTTTTCTCCCATGTCATGTTTCTTCCTGATAAAATATTCATAATAAAATCTATTTTGGCTCCGATGAAAAATTGGTAGAAGTAAGATTTTATTAAAATAATAGAGTTCCCCCAAAAGAGAAGGAGGAACTGATGATAAGGGAAAATAATTGAACAACAGGAGAAAGATAAACATGCTTGCTGTAGACTTGAGATCTTAGAATCCAGGATATAAGAATTGCTAATAGAACCACAGAACAAAATTGAGGGGCTAATTCTTCAGCTGTTTGCCTACTGGAAATGATTGGGGCATCTGGCTCTACCTTCCTAGGTGAGGAGCATTTCCTTTGGGCCATCTTTGCCATGCAACTTCATTTGCTTTCTGGGTCCTTCCTCCAGCGACAGTGAAGGAATTCGATCATAGCAGATGTTAGTGAGTGCTAATATGCATCAGGAATTGGTAAGCTTAGACCCTGACCCCTTGCAGGTAAATACTGGTAAGGTCATGAGTTGAAACCACTGCACATCCACCCTCCAGAGAATCTCCTTTTTTCTAGACACTCAATCTCTACATTCTAACCTTCAGTCCTCTAAATTCTCCTTTCTGAACAATACGCAGATTATAGACACATCCAAGCCTGATAATAAAGGTAGTAGGATTGAATGGGTGTGTGTGTGTGCGTGTGTGCATGTGTGTGTGTGTGTGTGAAAGAAGGAGAAAGATAGAGAGGAAGGGATGGAGGGAGGGAGAGGGACAGAGGGTGTAGGAGGAGAGAGAGAAAGAGAGAGAGATAGACAGAGAGAGAGAGAGAGAGAGAGAAAGAACAAGCCACTCACTAGAGTAAAATGTTTCTTTCTTATATTCTACATGATAGAACCATCTTGGCAAGAAGCAATTCAAATGAATACTCTTATAAATATTTGCTCATGGCTGAACTCATCCAACCCTTAAGGAGTGTTCTAACATAAAGGAGCAAAATGACTGCATGTCATCCACTTACAGACTTTCCAGGATAGTAGAAGAGAGAATAGCAATAGTAACATATGTGCACATGCACTCACTTTATTAATTGGTGTTCCCCAGAGGAAAAGAATCAATAGGAGCTGGGGTGTAGGAAGAAGGTTTACACGAACAGAGGCAGGAAAGTCCACAGTGGATGCCTGCTGGTTTAGAGCTGAGAGCACCCGCAATGCCGACCTGCAGTGGAGAACAGAAAAGGCAGCAACTTCTCTTCAGTCAAGAAGACAGAAGCCGTAGACTAAGAACCCTAAGGTTCAAGGATACAGCACAGGTGTGAGGTCCTATGCCTGGGACACCACTATAAAGTCACCATGTGAGTCAGCTTTGAAAGGGTCAAGAAACTGGAAACATTGTCCCAAGGCAATGGTGAGGTCTAGAGCACTTCCAAATAGTGCCTCTTCTTTCCCCTTTGGTCCCTCTCTGGTTACAAACCTATTGGTCTGCCATGGGTTCGTCCCCTCACTTTGCTGAGCTATGTGACAATCAGACACACCCAAAGCTGAGCTGTAGTAGTGAGCAAGGTGCATTTTAATCTGTTCAATCTGACCTGCTGAGATTATAGCCACATAAATCAAAAACATGCCATAAAGAAATCTCTTTCTGGAGCATATAGCAAAGGAATTTTAACCAAGATGTGTATGGCGGAATAGCTTTCCCTAACAGTCATCCTAAAAGATGACTCAGGGAAAGCTGTAGAAGGAAGCAACCTTCTCGTGCAATAGTATGGGACATGTTTCAGAAACTCAATGGCCATGGTATCCATTGGACACATTTGTACTAGGAAAAGCACATAGATGCCACATGTAACCTTGGTTCCTCATACACACAAGTTGAATGTGAACATGTAATAACATCAAGTACTTCTCTGGTTTGGTGCTAACCATAGTATCTTAGAGTGTGATAAAGGTACTTGAGGACAATGTTCTCATTTCTTAATTTGTAGGTACTTTGTCCTATCCCATTCATTCATCACCCATTCATACATTCCTTAGCCTTTAAGTGCTTGCTGAAGACCAGACAAAAAAGTGTCAGGGAGTGAAAGGGTGAGTAAAAGAATCTTGAGTTCCATATTTGTGGAAATTAGAGTGTGAGACACTCTTGTCTGAGAGCCCATTGAAATAATGGGCATGAAAGCACTTGCAAAGTAACTCTTTAAATATATGTATATTAGTCTTAATCATTTTGATGCTTAAAAAACTTAGAAGATGTTCAGGGCAAGGATGCCAATAAAAGAAAAATAGATAGAAAGAAATTTTATAGAAATCATAGGTCTGCATGGTATATTTCGTGTTCATATGAACCAGTGCAATAAAATATCAAAGACAGTCATGTGAGGCAAGAGTGGAATAATGAGAGACCCCAAGGTTGAGGATTTTCCCTATAAAATGACCAGAGCCCCTTTGCTCTCAGAATTTTTTAAATGTTTAAGGAGTAAGAATGCCCACTGTAAATCACAACATTATTTTGACATATATAGCATAGGAATCCCATTTTTCCCTTTCATAGTAACCATATGCTTGCATTTAATTACCTCGCTGATAAAAGCATGATTTGGAATTACATTGAAAGCTTTCTTTATTTTTCTTCCCAAGTGAAAAAGAAACTGATTATTTTTACAGAGGAAAGAGAAAGCTGATTTATTCTTCCTTCTCAAAATGCAGCAGCTATCTTCCGGTTTCCTCTCCCTTTGTTGAATTGCAGAGTGGTCGGTCATTGGAATTGATATTCAGGTCAATATCATTCTTCGAGGATAGTAACCTTTTGTGGATATAATCTGTTCCTTAAGCCATATTTTGTAAAAGAATTCCACACTTTTCCAGGGAATTTTTGGCCATTTCAATAATTACCGTACAATAATACAAAATATGCTACAAGTATAAATGTGAAGGAATGCCTCAATATGTGCTCAAAATGGCAATGGTATATTCCATTTAAAAATAGGTACCAAAAGAAGAAACACTCCCCATACATTTTTTGACTCAGTAATTTCCACATCTCCAGGTGAGCTCTGTAATGCCAGATAGTAAAGTAAATATGTATATCCTTCAGAAACCTGAAGCCTTTGATTAGGAACTTGAAAATACATGGCAAAGGTTTGCATGATAGAGCAGTCATAATTTACAATTTTTCTTTCTAACCATAGTAGGTGCAAAAATTCAACCACCTATTAAGTTTGTTTTGTTTCCATATTTAACCCCAATTACCCTGTGCATGGCAATTCTTTTAAATTTTAATTCCCCCCTCACTATTTTTTTTTCTTCTTGCGCCTGCAAGCCTTTTCCCCCTCATGTAAATTGCAGCAGGTGCATAAAATTGAAGACATCACAATTAAATGTAATCAAATATTTTAGGCACTAATGAACAGCTCCAGGAAAACAAGTCAAAAGGAAAAAGAAAAAAAAAGCCTTTAAGTGAGTGGATTTTCAAACACCCAAGGCACCATAGGACCAATTAAGAGAGTCAGATACCAGGACACATACTGACATTAATTATCTTTGAGTTCAGGGAAATAAAAAATAAAAGCAACAATTATCATAATAAATCTCCACACAGTGCTTGTAAGTTGTGCTAATCTACAACACACCTGGGTTTCAGACATTTAAGGCGAATACTCAATCAGTCGGTAAGGACCTCACAGAGGGGCTCGTGGGACACTTTCTCCTTTCTGTGATCTGCCAATCAGATAGTGGAGCTGAAATGATGTCCAACAGCTATGTCTGCTTTATTTTGCATCACTCGCATGAGCTGCAGATAGAAACACTGTATAATTTATTCAATAAAGTAAGTCACAAAGCCAGTATTTTCTTTAGGGGATGCTTATTCAAAAAAGAAGGAAAAGTCAAGAATAGATATTCAAGGTAAAATGTTGAATTGTTGGAGTCCCAAAGTCCCAGGATGTCTCTGTAAATTTATTCTCCCTGAAGCCAGAAAGTATCTTACTAAAGAGAACAAATATTTCAGTTTGGGAATATGGGTTTTCATTTTTAAAAATGCTCAAGAGGGGGCAGAGAAAGTTAAGTGCTACAAGCAAAGAGGAATAGAAAAGGAAAAAACAGACCTTGTTATTAAAATTGATCTAAGTTTTATTGATAATTTGAAACTAAAGTATACTATTTTTTTTAAAAAAAGGAGACTATTTAAAGTTGGGGCATTGGGGCCAGGAAGGTAGTTCAGTGGCTCAGGGCCTGCTTGGCAAGCCCGAGGTCCTGGGTTCAATTTACCATATAAAAAATTATATATATATATATATATATATATATATTTCTGTACTCATAAGAGAAATTGACATCACTAGTTTTTATTAGAAAGAACTCTATAAATTAATTTCACTTTTAACAACAAATGTCCTCAATGTAATCCTGATAGGCAAGCAACACTAACAACATATATTTAAATTTTTTTCTGTGTGAAATATGTTTGTCAGTGGAAACCTTGAAGGAGCAGATGAAAAAGCAAATAAGTATATGTTTCTCAATTTCTTGTCCCATCCCTGCACAAAGGGGGATAACTTGCTTTTTGTGGAGAGGTGCTCTCAATTTATATATAATTTTTACTTTTTTTAGACCAACTTCAGTATTTAGAGCCATAATGTTTATCCTGAAAATGTACTTTTGTTGTTTATTTTCTTCATTGATTGGGGATTGTTATAATGTATATGGTCCTGAAGGAACTTTTTCTTATATATTAAAAGAAATATAGCAGCAGCATCTGTAACACTCATATATACATTTTAGGCAATATTCAATTTTTAAATATGTTTTGTATCACCAAAAATGGAACATATATACACATACAGATAAAGCTATGTTTCTTACATCCACAGTTTTATTAGATAGAAGACGTTCTTATGATAGAAACACACAGGAAACAAATATTTTTATTGTGATGTACAATTTGACACAGGTTAAAGCTCCACACTAAAACACTGGCAAAAACAGTGGACAGTTCTCTTCATGCTCTTCTTTAATTCATTAGGTCTATTTTACTAAGAAAATATATTTTTTAAGATATTGTATATGCTTAGAATAACATTTGGATTTATTTTAAACAACATGTCTTCACACTGAAAGCCAGAGTGTTGTGGAAAAAATGTGAGCTGTATTATTATACATGGATAGCTGCATAATCTACAGCATAATCAAACATTTGACCCTCTCATTTTTAATAAAGTAAAATTTTATAAATATAATCTTAGCTGCTGAAAATATTTAAAAATATTCCATGAAATCTCAGAAAACAAAAAAAAATATTCTGAGAAATATTGCAGTACATTTAAATTGTGTTTGTACTGAAAGATGTGAAAAGGTATTTAAGGCATCAAAATGGATACAACACAATTCTAGTACAATGAAAATTTAATAGCCTTAGACAGTAAAATTCTTATGAACCTTTTCAGTGACTTTTTGTTGTTGTTGTTGCCAGAACCAGGGCTTGAAACTCAGTCCCTTGTGCTTGCCAGGGAAGCGCTTATTCCACTGAGCCATCTCCCCGGCCCCTC
>NDGN011558555.1:19926-30144 GCA_002564285.1 Tympanoctomys barrerae | reverse complement strand
ACTCTTTTCTTCGCCCTCCATCAGGAGAATGTATCCAAAACTTCACCCGGTCTGCTGACCACACCAAATTTAACAAGGTTCGCAAATGAACTAGAGTAAGTTTCCCACAGTGACACATTAATAATAAGTTCCTTATCCCATCTATCCCAAGCCATGAATATGTAATGTTATAAAATGAGTCCTTTTCACACAACAGAACCTCAGACGTGAATAAATAAAAACTATCCATCACAAGCCTGTGAAAAATTAATGAGGGTTCAGAGACGGGAGGAAAAATGGGGACCGAGGAGAGATGGCCCAGTTCATAAAAGCCTCCCTAAGTTTCAGATAGTAAATATCCTCGCCCCCGCCCCCGCCCCACTTCCAGGTGAGGGTGTAAAGCAATGGATTTTATTTTTAATGTGCTAAAAGCTACTTGCGATCCTAAAGTGGCAATTTGAGCAGGGCACTGAGAGATCACAGCCACAGTGTCTTGACACCCAGCTATGCTAAACGCAGCCTCAAGTTGAGCTAGAGAGCTGGAGTTGATTTATTTAATTATTTATAACTCATAAGCAGGTTGCTGCCAGAACGACTCCGGGCTGCCCGCAGTGGTGAGGAGAAAAGTAAAAAGTGTAGGGCTACTATGTGGCCAAAACCTTAAAGACAAAAACCGTGCCCCACTTTGCCCTCTTTCCTCACTGGCATAGGGACATGCAGAACATGAGTGGCACTGTCGGTACTGCTTGCTGAGTACCTGTTCTCTGCCAAACACAACTCCAGAGCTACCTCCACATAAGCACTAATTCCTATCTCACCCATTGTTACTCCATTTGGCAAGTGGGGAAACTGAGGCAGGGAGAAACCAGCCCAAGAAAAAGGTTACCTAGCTCCAGGCTCCTGGCCACCCCCAGCCATGACCACACATGACCGTTCCAGAGTTAGGGAAAACTGAATATTCAGGGGAACGCAGAAACAGTCGGTAGTAAGCAGCCCTGGGCCTTCTGCTGTGCCACTGAGCCAAGGGATGCCCCTAGGAGACGTAGAGGCGATGCCACCAGGGCATCGTCTTGTTTTCAGAGAGAAACCAAAACTCCAGGTTTTTCAAATGAAATTTTTCCACTTAAAACAAGGTGTGGAGTCAAACAAAGCTCTCCTGTAGGCAGAATTCAACCAGGACACTCTCACAATCACTTCTTCTGTTATGCCAGAGGGCCCACAAGTGCAAGGGCCAAGCAGCAGTGCAGGCTGCATGGCTACACCTCAGCAGGACCCACTGCGAGGTTAAACTGAAGGTGGGAGCTGAATGGTCCCACCATGACTGGAGATCTTAACACAGAAGCATGGGAAAAGAAACCAAAACTGGCCCAAGCAGGAATACAACAATCTCATCCCACTGTTGGGAATTTTATTTTTAGTCCTTTTAGGCAGTAGGGACTCAGTAGACATTCACCAAGTGCTGTCTGGGACTCCATCAGAACTTGAGAGAAAAGACTTTTATTTTTAATTTTTCTGTCTTCCCAAAGGGAAAGGAAAAGCCAAACTGTGAAGTGGTCCTAAGGCATAGGGATTAAAAGCAGCAAGGAGCACGTCATGGGAAGAGAGGAAGCCTGAGGCCAACACGGCGGTCCAAGCTGGAGAACAGCAGCCCTGGGACCCTGAGGCATGGGAAACCCAACCAGACTCTGGTGGGCACTGCCGACCATGGTTGTGTCCACCTTTGTAGAAGATCTAGTACTGACAAAGCCATGTAGAGCAGCCTGACATAAAGAGAGGACTGTTTCAAGGAGATAATGACAATGCAGAGGTCTAGGCTCACCGAGATCTGGCCTCAGATTCTTGCATGAGGCCTCACATGCGTCACAAGAGGGAAAGCTAACGTGAATCCTCAGCTCAAGGACCTTTCATAACAGTGAGGAGGAAATCAGGATGAGGTTAGCTACTGCTACAAAACGCTTTTGTAAAAAGTAATAATTCCATCAAAAACAATTTCATAAAGTGTTTGGAGAGCTGAAATGGGCAGTGAAAACTCTCAGCTTGGGGAATCTTGAAATCCAGTGGGCTTTGAGCACCAGCAGGAGGGAGACACCAAGGGGTGGGGGGACGGGGGAGGGACAAGAAATGGGATGGGAAGTGCATGTGTACAACAGACAGCAGGATGGCGAAGCAGCGTGCAGGCTCCAGGACATGGGATGTGATTCGTGCCCATCCTGATGATGGGCCATAGCAGGAAAAGCTGCTGGAGCTCTAGGAGCAGCCTTGTTTATAATGTGTAAATAGTTGAGCGACTGAAGATGAGGAGCAGGCAAATCTGATGCCGGCTTCTCCGGCTCAAATCGGTTCATGTAAGTGTGTCTGGTAGATCCCACCATGTCTACATCTCAAGTACTATATCAAAACCCAAATACAATAGATCCCTTAAGGAGGATGTCCCGGATACACCTCAGGCATCCTGGATTCAACATGGCCTCATTCTGCTTGTTCACTCAGCTGTCCCAGTGGTCTCCAAACAGCAAGTCTGGTCATTTCATAGTCTTCTGAATTCCTGCTATGGCTCCCCATGGCATGGACTTAATAAATGTTTATTCAGTGGACAGGCTCTCTAAATACATGCTGTTCTCAGCCTGGCCTGGTGGAGGTCAATCTGTGGAAAAACACTTGAGCACGAGGCTTAAAAAATAAATGAGGCAGTTTGTTATGAATTCCACCACCCCAAAAAATAAGCCAAAACTGATCATCATTAACAAACTCAGGGCTATCATATGGGGGAAAAATTGGGAAAATATGTCTAAGCAGCCAAGAAGCCTGGACCTTACCATGAGGCAGCAGGATGACACTACAAATCTTCTAAGGATACATGCAATCAGATGCAGTGAAAGCTGCCATACACTAGGAATGCTGTGAGAAACAGGATGACAAGGAAACAAAGAAATGGCACTGAGAGGCGGAGTAACAGTCAAAAGATGCTGACACTGACAAAGGAAAGATACAAGGCCCAGAAGTACAGAAGTACAGGTTAGAAATGAGGAAGGAAAGAATGAAAGAGTTTACCATGAAAAGAGCAACTTGTATGCTATCAGTGGATATAAATTGTTAACAGCCTTCAGTCTGGAAATGGAATCCTAAGGACAAACACCAGTAAATTCTCCGGCCACCTGCTGTGGAGACCACTGGCTTGCACAGGTAGAAGTGAAAGCTAAATCATCATACCCTCATCCTCACTGAGTCCTGACTTTAAACAGTTGTATAGTCTGATACAGTGGAAATAGCATTATGCTTATTTTATTATTTTTACTTTCATATTATTGTTATTATTATTATTGCTACTATTACCATGAAATACAGTGTTTTAAATATCAACTATACAGTGCTTGCCACCTTGGGAGCACCATCATCTCACCTAATGTTCATGAAGTTTGAACTTACTCTGTAGGCAATGAGGTAGATGCTATTATCACTCGCTGTGGAAGACTAATGATGGTTGTAAATTATTTGACAATTCCACAGTCAGAAGGTGAGGTGTATGTCTACACCCACTGAACTTGGCTAGCCTTTGTAACTGCAATGACCACAGAAGTCATGTTCTGCCAGCTACAAAGACAGCCTTGTGAGGCTAGCAATTTCTACTTTCTGGCTTTTGGAGCCCTCTTTCTCAGAGCCCTTAGCTACTGCAACAGAAAGCTGATTACCTTAAGTCCGCCAGATTATACAGTATGCATGAAGATCTCTGGGCAGCAGTGCAGTCATTCTTAGAAAGGTTCTAGGCATGCCTGTGACATCACGGACCAGGTGAGAGTCAGTCTGACTCATCCACTAGCAGACAGCACCATGAGTGAACTCAGACAATGCCACTAGGAGCAGAAGAACCACCCAGCTGAGCCTTGCTGGAGTTCCTACTTTACAAAGATCACAAGAGAAATTAAATAAGTACTGCTTTAAGTTCTAAGTCTTCAGGTGATTTCTCATGTAACAATAAATAAAACACCCAGTTTGTAGATGGGCTATGTGTGCTGCAAGAGGGAGCCTGACTTGCCCACAGTCTTCTGGGCATGACCTTTGATCAACCTGAATAAACTGCAAATGAGGAGGAATAATCCCTGGATACACTTGAGACCATAGAGTTAAGAGAAATAAACGTGACACACAAGTTTAAATATCACATGGTTTCTCTCCTTTATGAGAAACTCAAAGTATAACTAAAGAGTAGAATAAGAAATTTATAAAAACAGGGAGATAGATTACTGTAAATCGAGAGGGACCCAAGAGATAAAGGGAGGGAGGAGTTAGGGAATGGGAAGGAATGTAAAAAGAATTAAGATGTGTTAGGTACATGCAGAGATTCCCCATGATGAATATAATCATTATGTGTTGCAAACATGTAGTAATAAAAACAAAAATTAAATCAGTCAATCGATCAACCACTATAATTCTTGGAAAAACAAAGCCAGACAGGACTGGTCAAACTAAATTCCCCATGCTTTTTGGATAGTATGAGTATCGCCAAAAACCTCATCTCATTTGACTTCTTTGGTGTAGTTAAGCCTGCATGATGTTAAAGCTTCTTCTCCACCACCCACCAACCCTGCTCTCTGTGCAAAGTCTCAAATAACTATGTTTATTGCTGGGCAAGCTAACCTCTATAATGAGCAAGAAGTAAAGAAAATCCCAAGAACAAGTGATAATCTCCCTCCCCAAAAGCTGTCATCAAAAAAAAAAAAAAAAAATTCAATAAACTCTTATGATCCTATAAGGGAAAAAAAAAACCATGCTGGCTAGAAGCACCTATGCGTCAAGCCAGTAGGAAAGTAACACATTGAAATCAAAGCTGCTGCATGAGACATACAAACTAAGATCCTGTTCTGAATGCATTAACTGTCAAGCTCTGACACTCTTGTAACTGGTTTTCATGATCCCAAGACTACCGATAGTGCTCAAAGGCTAAAAGCATCCAGGAAGGAGACAAATGTGGGCCTGCTTCTGGGGTGTTACAATGTGAAGCTCCAGCACATTGCTGGATAAGATGCCAGAAGCAAGACTGAGCTTACATGGGCTTGTGATTCCAGTTGACAAGATACATGTACTCGTTCCTTCAACCTAAGCAGAATTCCCAGGACTGCAACAGACTGAGTCGGGTGCCCGAGAAAACCATCTGTGAATAGGACAACACGGAATCATCAAAAGTAATTGCTTAAAAATACACTTCAAAATGACACAGGACAGCATCCAAAGACATGTTCTTTCCTAACTTGAAATAGGCTTTGGAGCAATTGGCTTGATATGATGGCATTAAACTGCTATGGAATAAGTACCAAAAAAAAATCTGAATCTGATACTGTTTTATCCCAAATTAAACAAAACATTTGTACACCACATGGTATTAATGTATTTGTCAGATAGTGAGTCCTTTCAATGCCACTGTTTCACCTGAACAAAAACACAGAATGTGAAAACAGATGCTTATATTTCTGAGATAAAAGGTCTTTTATCCTAAAACAGCACTTGGTTTCCTGCTTTTTCATGACAGATCAGAATATGGGGTACTTTATGATTCTTCACTGGTCAGCTCTGATGCAAGCAGATATAGCGTCCTTAGGAGAGCCAAAGGCCACAGAAATGTACCCAAAGTACATGGGCCCATCAACTTAAAGGAAATGATTTACAAACAACTGAAGTATTAATTCAAGAAAGCTGTAAAACAACAAAATACAACTAGTCATTATGAAAAGAGGCCAAAATAGTGGCTGTAAATGCTATCGAGATTATCCATTCTGTGCTCACAGGGACTTGGTTTAGAATCCTCAGACCAAATTTTATGGTACTACAACATGGGGTGGGGTTAGGGCTCCTAATCTGTACATGGTATGATGGAGCCCCCCTCTGAGGACTGTGTTTAAAATACTCTGAAGGGCTGGCAAGCGCCTAATTAGTGTCTAGTAAGAACTTAATGTCTTTGCCATCTACGACCTGGGAAACAGAGTTCCAGTCTCATCACCTCCACCACTTCCTGGCTGCGTGACCTCAGGCAAGCTATCCAGTCTCTGTGTCTGCTCTTCCATGTGAACGCAACACAAGAACTCTAGGAACTGCCTACATGAAAATGGCTTCGTACTCAACTTACAGGAAAGCTCTGAGGATGAAAGACATTAAAATGTAAAAAATGCACATAATTAATGTCCTTTGTTTGCTATTATTAATGGTATGAATGTTGTACTTACTAAGCAACAGGCATCATCATAACAAGCTTTCTCTGTATCAGGGTTGGCAAACCCTTTCCTGTGAAGGGCCTAGTGGTGAACAGACTGTAGTACATTGGCTTTTGGGTTACAGAATTTAAACAAGCAAATAAACAAAAGGCTGCAGGCCAGAGAGCTTGGTGGCCTTTTTTTTTTTTTCATTTCTAGCTCTTTATAATCTAAGTGATTGATTAGTTTATTTTCCAACTGTGAAGAGACCATGATTATACATTCCTTACAAACTTACAACAGCAGCCATGTTTCCTGGAGTCTGGTGGAAGACACAAGACGCCAGGGTCAGACGCACAGCGGTTTACATTACAGTGGAGTGAGCCGCACGAGCGTCATCGTCCTGTCTGCTCCTGCCTGGCACACTAGGCCCACAGGAAGACGCGGCGCAGGCCAGGTGGGCGCTGTGCACACAGTGGATTGCAGTTAAGGTTGAGGAACATTGGGCTTAGGAATCCCGAACTTCCTCAGGTAAATCTAAGTTTTACCCTAAAGGACGACAATAACCCTCCTACGCAGGACAGTAAACAGCTTTGCTCTCTGTTCTTCTAAGGTCTTCGGCTGGACAAATGGCAATGGAAACAAAGGCTGTCAGGACTCAGTTCCTGGAAATGTGTAAACAAACAACATTCCTGCGGAGCACAGTCCCTCAGCAACAGCAGGCAGAAGAAAACGCCAGGGCTGGCATGACCTTAATCTGAGGGCTCTTTCCGATGAACTAACCATGCAGATTTATTTTCATTTTAAGGTGCTCGTCAAACAAAAAAGAAAATGAGGAGGAGGAGAAAGGAAAGAAAGAGGAGGGAGAAGAGGAAGAAGAGGAGGAGGAAGAGGAAGAGTAAAAGGAAAACGAGGAGAAAGAGAAGAATTAATTTAAGTTTGCTGGAAATTTCCAGGTTTACAATTGAATGGCAATGAGAGTAAAAGCTGGATCCGTGACATCATGTACATTATTTCTGCTGAAAAACTGCCTTCAGTTAAAAACAGAAACCAATTTGTAAATGTGAATTAAGTGCACACTCCACAAAAAATATCTGGTGAAAGGGAAAAAAAAATCCTTATGTGTAGATATAAATGTTTCCTGACAGATGTAAATGAAAACTAATATAGTGACATTTTTCAAATTAGCCATTGGAAAACATGGGGTGTGTGTGTGTTTTAAACAGCCTAAGCATTTTTCAGTTATGTTGGCCTAGGAAAGTTTTATGAAAAGGATAATAAATAATTAATTCTACTGGCTAGAAGCTGCAACTCTTCTCTGCCTCCACAATATACATTGAAATGCTGTTTAAATTATCAGAGTAAATTGATTCAAAAGGCTTCCATTAGCAGCTGGCAAACAGGTTTGAAGTTGACTAATAAATTTTAGATAAAGCTATAGCTGTGAGGATGGCAGTGCTGGAGTACTGATCTCCAAGTCACCAGTTTGTTAAATCGGTGGCTAAAGTCTAGATTTCCCCCATCTCATAACTCACTGTGTTAAACAATATGTCACAGGACAGCCAGGCAGAGGCAAACCAGACGCCTGCCTAGGAGCCCGCAGCGTGAAAGTGCAGCAGCTGCTTTCAGGGCTGCAAATAATACTGGATCCAGGTTTATTTAAACAGCCCTTCCTGAGGCTCTATTCCATCACAGTTTATGGTACATGCAGCAAGGATAATCAGGTCCACCTGTGCCATAAGGGTTTCGCCCCATGACACAATTTGCAGGGTAGAGTCAGAGCGGAGGTACCCATTAAGAATGATTCTTAATCAAAATCAAAAAGTTATACCTGAGGTTCTTAAGTTTTGTTTTTTTAAAATGTTTTTGAGATAAGGTTTCACTACACAGTTTAGACTCGCCTTGAACTCACTTGCAGCCCAGGCTGGCCTCAAACTTGTACCAGTCTTCCTGTTTCAGCCTCACAAGTGCTTAGATTTACATGTGTCCACCCCCCTGCTGGCCTCACATAAGGTTCTACACCTTATGTATATGCCTGCACTTGAGAGGCTATAGCTTGCTATTACAGGGAATGGAATATTATGCAGCTATTCAAAATAGTAAGTTAAAGGTGTACGTACTGTCTGGAAGGCGAGACACTGAATAGTACCTAGGGATGGGGGAGTGCGTGTCCACTTTATGGAAAGCAAACAAAACATGATATGTGTATTAACATGAAGAAAGCTATTATAAGAAACATAAATTATTCATCATGATTTCCTCATCAAAGTACAAAGAAAGGATAGAGATTTTTTTTTAGTTCTAGAGTTTTAAAATATTACTCAAATAACAATTTATTTCTTTCAACATTGACAAATATCCAATGCAAAAAAAGGGCCAGCAAGATAGCTCAGTGGACTAAGCACCTGCTTAGGCAAGTTCAGGGATCAGGGTTCAATCCCTGGTACCACATGCCATGCCAGCCAGGCCCCCAGGAGCCCAGATGGCGCAGGCCAACAAGACTGGGCATGGTGGCACATGCCTGTAATCCCAGCACTGGGTAGGCTGAAAACAGGAGGATCAGTACAAGTCTGAGCTGTTTAGTGAGACCCTGTACCAAATATATAAAAAATGAAAATTAAAAAATATATATGAAGGTTATGTGACTAGCACTCAATCATAAAGTGGGCAAGTTGTTTATTTTCTTCCTGGTAAGTTGAAGAAGCCTGTCAAGGACCTTTCTACTCATCCACTTTTCAACCTGTTTAATAACCCTGCCCCGGAAATGATAGGAAGAAGGAAGAACACTGGAACCAGCCAGGCCTAGCGGAAGGTTCTGGCTCCATTTGCTTGTTCCTTCTGCAATTCTGGGTGAAGTTCTTGAGTTCTTCTGTGTGCTCCTGTGTTCTTCCTAGTGCAAAACAATTTCAAGCAATACAGGGAAACTGGGAGCAGAATACACCGCATGAGCCTTACCAGTAAAGCAGGCTGATAACATGGAAATATGTTACAAGGCTCTGATTATATATCCTCAACTTCATACCATCTGTTAATGAAGATGGACGGTTAGGACACTTTTTAAGGAATATTATGTTTTCCTTTCTTGATTGCATAGCCTCTTTTCTCTGGAGACTTTACGTAATATTCTCAGCCTCGGTCCCACCAAGAGAAGGCTGTGATCACAGATACAAATCCCCTAGCTGACACCACCACTGAGTAACAAAGATCTCCAGCTCCCCAGACGGAAGGCCAGAGACCTGCTAGGCTGTCTCAGAAAGAGACTGCTATGGCTTATGGATAGGCGCCACCCCCAGCCTCACGCATTCATAGGGCAACTTATGGAGTCTGTGACTGATTATCGGAGGTGTGGGTGCTGCACCCACCCTGGGCTGGTAATCTGCATTATAACGTGAGAAGAGGAGAGGCTTACTAGCTGCCACGGCGGTTTCTCCCTTTGCTCTCAGTTCTTTGCAGCTGCCCTGAATGGCAGCTCTCTACCATGTGCCTTGGAACCAGGCAATTATGGACTGAAACCTCTACTAACTGTGAGCTATATAAACCTTTCCTTCCTTAATTTTGTCACAGCAATGAGAGAAGAGTAGCTGAGATAGGGACCAATAGCAACTGCTTGCAGCCTGACCCTTGAGCTGGACTGACCCACCAACAATGCCAGTATGACCCACAGGAGTTATTTATTCTGAGCTCCCCAGCTCTGCTGACCTCTCCAGGAGAAGGGGCAGGGATGATGCAGGTCGCCCTACTGCAGGAGACCCACTGAAGACACCAACAGTTAACTTCTACTTTCAAATTTTAATGGTCTATAAGATAACATATCCAATAGTACAAATGGAGAAAATGAAGTGAAAAGCAAGTTCATTTTTAATTAAGTTCATAATTATGTAACAACAAAACAAGCAATTAATTTCTGCATGGCTACATTAACCACTCCATACTTAAATGAGGCAGAAAAAATGACTAAAAAAGAATCGTCTCCCTTCTTAAAGACAGAAAATTTTGTTTGTGTGTGTGTGTGTGTGTGTGTGTGAGAGAGAGAGAGAGAGAGAGAGAGAGAGAGAGA
>NDGN011558555.1:0-19876 GCA_002564285.1 Tympanoctomys barrerae | reverse complement strand
GAGAGAGAGAGAGAGAGAGAGAGAGAGAGAGAGAGAAATTTGCCTGCATCCAGCACTTATTATGTTCAAGGTAATATTCCAACACCAGAGGGGTAGGCCAAGTCCCCCCCAAGAGGGCTCAGTGACTCCTCACACAACACCGTGCAGCAGCAGGTACTATGCATTTCTTCCCTTTAACAGATAAAGGATCTGGGGCTAAGAAACCTAGAGAACCACTGGTTCCGTGGCCAACCAACGCAAACCAGACTGAACTCTGTGGTCTAGCCCAGAGTCCTGTGGCCCCCAGTCTGCTGCCCAGCCTTCAGGACAGGAGAACAAAAGCAGCAACAGGGACCAAAAACTTTCCTGACAGGACAGGAAATTATTTACCCAAAAGGTAAATAATTTAGGCTTTAGGGACCACAGGGTTTCAGTCCCAATACAAATTATTGTCGCCTTGATTTCTTTACTCCAAATGTTTCAAAGCATTCTTCCTTCACAGGCTGTACACAAAGTATGGTGCACCGGAATTGGTCCTTGGACTAGAGGTGGTGGAGCCTTCCATTAGAGGCAACAGCAGCGTATGGGAAAGGGCTTGAGTGAAAGTGTCACGCAGGCCTGAGGTTGAGCCCTCGCGCGGTCTCCTTAAGAAATCACTAAGTTTCTTATGCCCACTTGAGCTTATGTCGCTTTCCATATCTATACAGTGGGGAATTAACAGCCACTTCAGTGATTCATTTTGAAAATTAAAGTGAAACTGCACATATAATGGGTATAGCATTGTTCTGGACACATGATAGAGAATTTGTTTGGAATCCATTCACTGAAAAAAAAAAATTGCCAAGTCCCCACTCTAGGCCAAGAAATATTTCAGTAACTCCAGATGCAGCTGTAAAACAACAGACACAACTTTCCATCCTCATATAGCCTTATTTAGTCCCAAGCTTTACAAAAACAAAAACAGAAACAAAAACTTTACCCACATTACCTACACGGCAGAAAGATATCCCAGCCAAACTTGGTCACTCTGGCACCTTCAAGGAGACGTTGTTAGCGAGCAAGCAGGGTGGATAAAGGATGCAGTGCAGTCAGGCTCTTCCTGCACTGCCCAACCTGAACGACACCCTGCTACGTGAGCCTAAGCGAGGACCTCCTAAGCCCTCAGCCAGCCTCACTGAAGGTGCATGCTTAGGGGTGCCAGAGTCGCGTATACTCATTCCAGGGAAGTGGCAGAAAAGTCTCTGGGGCCCTGACTCCGATACTTGACTGAATCTTCGTTGGCTCCAGTCACTGAAGTGCCTTGCATCACTGCAGTGCTGCACTGGGCCACATAGCTTTTGTCCAAGGATAGCTCCCCACCGCCCTTTAGGCAAGCCCCGCTCCCTAGTGCACCTCTGGGGAGCCCATTCCCCCTTCTGCAGCAAGCGCTGAGCACATGACCCTTCTGGACCAATCAGGAATGGCAACCACAACTGGTTCAGAGTGACCTCTGAGCACTGATGGTAGCTACTAGGGAGAGAAAACCACTGCTGCTTGGGGCAACTGAGAGGTTGACTTATGACCCAGCAGGAAAAGATCAGCTATCACAGCACCACCAGATAGTGAATTCTCCCAGAAACAGCCAGGTGTGCCCAGAAATGAAAAACATCTCTATAGTCTACATCTTAAACCTACTCGAGGTCCCCAAGAATTGGTGCTAAAGATAACCTGTCTTCTAACAATACCTTTTAGATACCACACTCTTCACAAGTCACCATTTTCTGTTGTACGTCCTCAGGAACTTTCTAATTAAAAGAGAGCATAAAGGAGGGAGGCAAGCAAAGAGGGAGGGAGGGAAAGAGAAGGCAGGCAGGTGAGCTGCTTGGTTATATGGTGTACCGTAAGCTTTGAGTTTTATTTTCAAATATATATCCTATAAGCCAATAGTATAATATTATCAAAGCAAGACCATTCACTGATAATCCACAAGGATCTATGGTATGTGAGGGTTACTACAGAAAGAACAAACAAGGCCCAAGTCTAAAATGGCCCATATACCTTAAGTTTGAAAAAGGAAAACAACAACCCCTTATTGGTTCCTGTGGGTGGCCTGCGCACAGGAAATAGAATGGTTATGCCCAGTGCCAAATCAGTCTTCAAGTGTGACCCAAACAGCACAGGACTCTCCTTCATCAAAGCAGCTTAACGCCTCGCTCTTGCCCCCGCATGGACTATGCTGGTCAGAGCAACCTGGGCAAGGGCTTCAGTGAGCCCAGGAAACCCTGGACATATGCAAAAGGCCAGTTTATCTACAATGGAGAGTTGGCAGGAGTAGGGACAGTGAGTCTCAGAAGCCATTGCCCACAAATGCTACCTGAAGTCAAACGTATTTAGCTAAGCAGATGCTGAACATCTTCCAGAAATAACAACAAGGGATCGGAAACCAAGATGCCGTGAGTTGCATGCGAAGCAGTCTGGAAGGAATTCATAATGCCCTCAGAAAAGGCTCAAGAGAATCAGCCAGACAAAGAACTGCAGGCCACATCAGAACGAGAAGCTCTACTTAGTGACAGAAACTCTTCATCTGGTTTCTCAGTGAAGAGAAGCGGGAAAAACTTGTCACAACCCTCTTACAGCCTCTGTGCTAGTGACAGATACTGGCGGTCAGATACACCTGAATGCTATCGTGAGGAAGAAGGTTCTCATCAGCCCTTTTAATCATCTTCATTATGGTGAAAATTCTATCAGGCTTTATTACAAGATGCTAGTATCAGGTTACAGATGATGTAAGTGGTCCCCAGCTTTCAAATTGTATGATTCTGCCTTTCTGAGACCTCTTCCTACCCAAACTACACATTAAGCAGAACTATAACACATAAAAGATGTTTCTGAAGGATGACGCCAGCAAGGTGACGGCCAAGGCTGAGCTACTGGCAAGGTAAGACGTGGGGAGCCACAGACTGGTCAGCAGGGCACGGGAAACCCTCACCACTCATACTCAAGTGACTGACAGTTTCCTAACACTCGTTGATTATGTATTAATAACACCATCAGCTGATTTTAAAAGGTGCTATCTGCCAAGTGAGCGCTCTAATAGCTATTTAAAGATGATATGCATACTGTGGTCATTTCAATTATCAAGAAAATAAAACATGATCTGAACAGACAGAATTCTCACTTCATCAACAATTCCCACAGTTAAATTAGGAATTTTACGCAGCTCAAAACAGAGGAGAGCAACTCTCAGTGACCATAGTATGAAATAAACACAAACTTAATAAAAGCATAAGGAATCAATTGTGGAAATGGTTTCTATGAATTGCATATAACGTATGTGCTGTAATACTTAAAAGGAATGCAGATACAATAGTGGACAGCAATCACTATAAACGAGAGGGCTTTAGCATTTTCCATTCGATGCCATTTTAATTTTAAAAAGTGATAAATACACCACACAAAAATACAAAATCAAGTATTAAATATTCCTGAGGAACTTCTCCATTTCAGTTAGAGTGCAGGTAAAATTAAATTTTCCTAATTTCTTATCTGTGTCAATTCACCAAAAACATCAAATTACGATTATGTGCATTAATTGTGGTGCCAACTTGAATGAGGAATGCCCAGCAGACTACTTCAGCACAGTTCCGGGTGGGTGTGGATGATGGGCCTACTGAAGAGGAAGACCCAGACGGGATGTGGGTGGCACCAACCAATAACCTTGCACCCTGGACGAAATAATAAGGGGAAGAAGAAAGAAGCCGCAGTTCTGCTTCTTCGGAGGTGCTCCAGCCTGCGCCATTCCCAGACTAGGAGGTCCAGCTCCAGGCTGCGGGCTCAGGCTCCTTGGCCTTTGGCAGACCTTCTAGGTTCTCACACAGACAGCAGACTCGGCAGTGAGCGCCAGGCCTTTAGCTGCTGAACGAATCTTCCCGCTCTCCACACTGCAGACAGTCCTCTGCATTCACCCATCCTAACTCTGCAGGTGGCCATCGCAAGCCCACCTTGTGAATCTCGAGGTGCTAACAGATCGAGCGAGCACATATCAAATTGATTAATTATTATATTAACATTAGTGTGAGGTTAAACGTTATCCACAGGATTAGAGACTGATACTCATTTGTTCATATCCATGTTGCCACCGTAGCCCATCCCCTTTGAGAAAACTAAAAAGATGCCAGGCGGCTCTTTGATTAGAGACCTCAAATCAGAAGCACGGGCACATTTTGCAAACATGCTAATAATCTTGAAACAATTGAGCAAAATGAGCTTTTCCCTTTATAAGTAGGTGAACAGAAAATAAACTGAAGTTGGGGCCCTGCATCTATGAAGCGTCCTATTACCAAAGCTTTTGTATGAAATTTTAAATCTTCCTTTGTCACTATTCATCAACAAAATAATCCTAGAAAGAAAAGGGTGCACCCACAATGGTTCAAAAATAAAAGCTAAAGCTTTTTAAAAGCACCCTCTCATTAATCTAAGACATAAAGTGTTCAAATGTAAGCTTTGAAAGTATTTAATATTTTATCCTCACAATCAATTTAATAATGACTTAATACTGTCAAAATCCTGCTTCTTCAAATCATAGCCAGTTTTTACATAACAACAAAACAATATGAACCGATTTCCTGTGAGGGTTCAAACTCCTCACCCAGGCACTGAGCGCCTTCCCCACGCTGATCTGACTCAGCTTCCCATCCTCCCATGCCTGCCCTGAAATGCACATCAGCCTGGAGGGACCTTTGTCCCTCTGCTACAGCTCCACGGGATCAAATGGGCAGCTGCATGAGTCCTCTGTCACAGTCGGGCCCTCAGAGCTAGGGAGACCCCATGTGCTAGTCCCTTCCTTTGGAAAACATCACGCATACATCCAATCCCAACCAAACAAACTCAGTGAGAAACTCGGGCACTTCTATCACCAGAGCTCTGCTACTCCACACTGGTGTGATGCTACCTGGGAGGCCTTAAGGCTCCCCTCTCAGGGACCGCTCCTCCACCTGGCCTACCCTCTGTAGCACCTCTGACTGCTCTGATGCTTGGAAGTGGGTTGCTCTCAACCTCAGGGACCCAGTGTTTTTGGGTGCCAGGAGGATTTGAGTCTTGCAATCTTTTGGATAACAGGAAAGATCAATTACCTTGTCACATCCTCCTGTCGCCCAAAATCCCATAGATTCTGGCATGACAAAGTCCTATACCCTAGTGACATGGTGCCCACTGTTTCATGCTCCATTCGTAACTTAAGAAGTCCCTGCTAATTGGCAGGTACTACAGGTAGTAGTGACTGCTGACAGGACAGCACCTACCTGAGCACTACATTTACATTCCCTAGGGCTAGAGGCCAGGCATGACACTGGACACCGGCTTTCCTCTGCGGCCACCTGGAGAGTCCACACTAGAATTCCAAATTGTTTCGCTTATATTTTTAAAAGTGATATGATTTAAATGAATAAGAATTAAACTTTAAATTTCATCAATTTTATCTCAGTTTATATTTTACTAGAACAAATATTCTAAGTAAAAATGGCCATACATTTCCATTATTATTTGAGGTTTTCATGTAAATTTTAATAGATAGCTTAGTAACACATATCAAATTTCTTTAATCTAAGATGTCAAAGATGTTAAGATGCCCAGCATTTGTTTTTGTAACTGAGTACTCTTAAAAGGAAGTAAGGGCCAGCCAGATAACTCAGCATACTAACGTGCCTGCTTAGTCAGGTGCAGGCACAGGAGTTCAATCCAGGGCATGCCTTGCCAGCCCTGCCCCCAGGGCATACTGAGACTGGGATTGAGACTAGGCATAGTGGTGTGCACGCTCTGGTAATTCCAGCACTTGGGGGGCTGAAAACAGAAGGATCACTACGAGTCCGAACTGTGTAGTAAAACCCTGTAGACCCTGTACTAAATACATTTTTATAAAAAAGGAAATAATGTGAAAGTACATTTACAAAGTCCAATTTCTTACAAATGTTTTAGGTTACACTTTTGCAAACTACATAAGATTTCAGGCTCTAGATCACCGTAATTTAACTCAACTGTTAAACATTTTAAGAACTTTCATTCCTCTAAGACATTTTCCTAAATTTGAAAATCCTATGGGCTGGTTTTGTTTTGTTTGTTTAGGCAACACAAAACAAAAAGCTTTGGGCTTGAACACGGGGACTTTGTGCTGAGCCATGTTATTGGCCTTTCACAGTATTTCCTTTTTTATTTTGCGACCAGGTCTCACCAAGTGGCTAAAATGTCCAGACTCAACTCAAACTTGCACATTTCCCACCTCAGCCTCTCAGAGGGCTGAGAGGAGAGCCCTCAGTGCCCAGCTAGTATTCGTTAAAACTTCTGACAGAGATTTCCAGATTATGCTTCAGAACTACAGTCCTTAATTCTTCCCCTCAGTGAGAATGCCTCCTTCTACGCTATTGCAGCATGACCTAACAGCTCTTGCTAATTCTGCATCCCTAAAAATGGGGAAAATTTTTTTTTCTATTATAAACCTTTTCTTCTAGGCTAACAACCCCGAATTTTCCAAATAGTTATTTTTCTCTTGTATGACTTTCTAGAATTGTAGCAACATGTCCTTTCTGGTTCTTGCTTTTCACCTGTTGACTTGCAGGAGCTGTTTATCTATTAAGCAGATTAAATATCTGAATGGACAGCAAAAAAAAAAAAAATCTATTACTAACTCAAACACATACTTAGAGACATAATTCAAAACTGTGTTTCTGTTATTAATGTGGTGCTAAATTACTTTATGAGTTCTTAAAGATTCTTATTTTTGGCACGTTTGAGGTTGGGAACGAGCCTGCATTTCCCTGAGCGAGAGCCAGTCGCACTGTTCGCAGGCCAAACACATGGTCCAGGCAGGCAGGAAGGCAGCGCTGGAAGGCAGAGATTTGTGGACTGTGATAATGAGGCAAGTCGTTACGTTCTAACTGGTCTTAACTGTTCCATAAATGTTTCTTTTACCCTGTAAACTTTAAGGTCAAGATAATACGAGGACTACTGAGAGTAAAGGAGCCCCGCATGGGCCTTGGCTGGGGAGCAAGTCTTTTCTAGGGGCCAGGGTAGGTCTGGAATAGTCTTTAAAAACTGTTGGATGAACTCCAGAAAGTTAACTTTTGTTCGCTAGCACAAGCACTAAACTGGGACCAAGAACAAGCGGGCCGAACTGTCCACCTTTTTGGTAGTCCCCAGGATTCTGTGGGCGAGGCGGGCTTCCCAGCACTGTGTGTTGTGTCCTCTGAAGCAGAGCTCTGGCAAATGCACCATGAATGAGGCTACAGAAGCAGAAAGGCAACCTCAGTCTCCACAGAGGAAGATCATCGTCGTGGCATTCTGGATTTCCCACCATCTGTGATATGTCAACACCAAAAGGCAGTGTGTCATCCTCAACTCTCCAGTGAAGCCATATCCAGATTATCTACCCTGTTTTCTAATCCTCTTTTAATCCTAGAAAATTAAGAGCTCACAATTCATGGTACAATTTACTGGTGTATTAAATTAACAGTGCAATTTTCCCCTAGCTGTTATTAATGCTATAATTTGACTGGCTTCTTTTGGTATGAGGAGCCAATATAATTTTTAAAACTTCCTTTTAACATTATTAGCAAATGTGAAATCAATGGATTATTGGCTAGTGCATGAAACATGGTAGATATCACAAGCCATGGTTCTAAGATAAAATATTTTTAAATATATGAACAGTATTATATTAATGGACAACTCTCAATTCATGCCAGTCACCCAACAATCTTGCCTACTTTATAACTGTATACAGGATGACCTGGATTTAAAGAGTTGTTCTTCCAAGAGACAAAGTTTGGAATATTTTATATACTTGATTTTCTGAGTTTGCAGAACAATATTTAAAAAGTGGACATATGTCCAGTTCACATTACAAAAATATTCCAAGGCCCACAGTGGTGATCTGCCCCAGGTCAAACTGTGGGGTGGTGGCCGAAAAAATATGAGCTGCAGTCTAACAGGCCAAGAGTGCCAACAGTCGTGGGATCACTGTCCCCATCACAGCAGCACAGTGTGCGAGCTAACTGTTCCAGGTCCTTCCACAACAATGAGCATTGTGTTTTAATTACACAGCCTCCGGTGAAGAAGGACTTAGGGGTGAGAGAATGGTCTGGCCAACCTCACATTCTATTCCTGGGTTTTAACTGAAAGATTGGGGGGGGGGGCGCAAAGGGCAGTGCTGCCCTCCAAGCTCCCCCAGGTCCTCCATGTAGCAGTGAGATGCTACACTGATTTATATCATTCGAGACAAACCCAAGAGTCCATGCCACTCAATCTCTTCCCCTGCCAGCTCTGAGGAGTCTGCAATGCCTCACTTAAGGCTGTAACTGTCAGATGGCATTCCCCAAATCCATCAATACTGTCTGCTGCCAAACGCAGACCCTGCTGCTCCACAGGTTGCAAATATTTCAATCACTGTGCAGACCTGCAGCGGCATCTGAGCAAAACTGGAAGCAAACTCGTGAAATGTGATGGTTTTATTTACCCTTCCAACGTTAAGAGAAACACACACTCCTAAACCTTCACTCTCCAAATGTTTACTGGGAGATTAGAAAAACAACAGATGACAGCCAGTGTGTCAGCTCAGAAGAATCACAAAAATCCTTCTTTAAACAACCTAGCAGCCAGATGAAGACCCCAGGCCAGGAGCCTGTGTGTGTCCAAGAAGTTCATGGGGCTGGCATTCCTTTGGATTGCTGAGACATGAAAACTAAAGCCTCAAGCCCAAAACCCAAGGAGGGACTCCCTTGGTCTCCCCTGGAGCAAACGCTCCTAGATCTGCCTAATGCCTTGAATCAGACTGCAGGAGCCACAGTCTGCCTTGTATGGTTATGTTGGACACTCAGTTCAGTGGGTCAAAACTATTTAGATAAGACCCATCTATTGGTATGCATCAAAGATGATAGCCTACTGGATTCTAAAGAGAAGCATCTGGACCAGCCTACCACTCGCCAATGTCTTTTCTTTGTTCATATTTATAAATGCACATATTAATCATTCATTCAACAAATATTCTCTGAATGCAAATGAAATGTGAATCTCCTCCTACCCTGAAACCACTGTAGTCTTCTCACTTAGCAAATGACAAAACTGAGGCCCAGAGATGGTGATGAAATCATCCAGGAAGGACATAAAACCAAGTCTTCTTCTTTTTTTAAATTTTTTTTCTGTATTTTAGGCAAGGGTCTACAGGGTGTTCAGGGTCTTACTACTAGATCAGACTCAGAGTGATCCACCTGTTTACAGCCTCCCAAATGCTGGGGTTACAGGCGCACACCACCACGCCCAGTCTTCAACTACTGTTTCAGTACACCCCAGGGGGAGGGCAGGGCTGGCACAGTAGGCCCAGGATTGAACCCCCAGTCCCTGAGCCTGCTTGTAGGCACTTTAATCCACTGAGCTACTTGGCTGGCCCTCTTCCTTCCCCCTATCCCCCTGAGTCTTCTAAACCTAGCGCGTTTCCTCACTGGATCAGGCTGCCCGGGTTGTTACAGCAAACAAACTCTTTTCTGTGTGGTCAACTCAGGAGTCAAGTTCTGGGCGAGGAGAAGCTGAAAGCCAGGTCACAGAGGAGGTGAGGAAGTGAGGGAACCCAGCTGGAGCCAGACTGGGATGGTGACACCCATTCCTCCACTCAGCCTGACCTTCAGCAGCATGGAACCACATAAAGTGGACAGGCCATGGGACTAGGGATCGGGAAAACAGGTCCACACCATTGTATGGATGTAGGGCTCTGACCAAGTTCCTTCAATCCTCTGAACTTTTTAAGTTCTTGACCTAAAGAATGAGAATAACAAAAAATGACAAGGAGCAAATTTGATCATGCCTTGTGGCAGCTAGAAGATGCCTGGCTGCTGTAGATGCCCGGTCACCTGTGGCTATTTTTCCTTCTCTTGAAATGTGTGATGCTTTCTATGATTCTAAGTTTTCCCATGTGCATGTGGCGGCACCTGTGTGTTCCCAAAAGCAAGAGGCACATGCTGTCTCCTGCCTCTCTCTTACCCAGTACACTGACTTCTGTCCCTCCTTTGGCTAAGCACAATAGCTAATCTACTCCAAAGAATTTATAGCCTTATTTCTTGGCAATGTACCTTCTTTGTGTCTTCCAAGATTTTAGACCCTTTAGGTTTATTCTTTCCTGTTTCTCTTCTCTGCTTCTGAAAGGCTGCAGTTTGGGCCCACTGCTTTGGCAGTGAAGAAACCTGGAAAGTGCTGTGCAGGCTCATAACGTCACAGCCGGGAGGCCGGGCAGCAGAGGGGATCAGCGGGGCCCCGACAGTTAGGCCTTCACTGATGATGGCAAATGTTAAACAGCCTAGAAAGCAGGGGGTCTTGGAGGAGACCTGTACAACTAACACGACGGCTGCAGGCGAAGGTGCAGAACAGGGATGGGGGCCGTGGGTGGTCTTTGAAGTGTGCTGCAGACCGCGCTGACAGCGGACTCAAGGGCTTTTGCAGAGCAAGACCTCTCTGCAGATTCCCCTGGTGGCCTATGTCAGGGACCCCAGGACACATCTGCACCCTGGACAGGTGGAGGCTTTGTTCCCAAGACTGGGGCTCAGAAATGTGGGGCAGCAGAACAGATGCCACCTGCTGCTGTCCAAGTATACTTGAAAGGGGACTGCCTAAATGCATGTCACTGTGATGGAACAGAGGCACACCTCTGTCAAAGAGGACAAAATGGGCTGCTTTCTTAGAAAAGTGAGGGCACAGGTGACAATGCATGGAAGAACCCTGAACACCATCACTCCCAGATCTGTGGAAGGGGGCTAACTGCAAGTGCTCAGGAGATTCAGCTTTCTGAGCACATGGCTGTGTGGAGGAGCTCTGGGGTGACACCAGGTCTTCACTAAAAGGGCCACTGAAGGCCTGCAGGCCTGTTGCAAGGGATGAGAGTCCAGCAGAAGGGCACCCTGAGCAGGCCCTGAGTGTGCCATCCTGCTTCTCAATCACTAAGACACACCTCTGGCTCTAGGGGCTGACTTTCCAAAATCCATTTCAGTGAAAGTTAGTTGTTCCAGCCATTCTGTGGCTGTTTTAAAACAAAAATAAAGTCTAGGGCCAGCGAGATAGCCCAGAGAACTAAAGCGCCTGCTTAGGCAAGTTTATGCAAGTACAGGGACTGTGGTTGGAGCCCCATCACCACCAGCCCTGCCCCCACGGCAGCTGAGCTGGCCAGAGTCCCACTGTAGTGGCGCATGCTTGCAGTCCCAGCACTGGGGAGGCTGAAAGCAGCAGGATCACCACAAGTCTGAGCTCCGTAGTGAGCCCCTGCAAAAACCAAATACATCAAAAATTGGCCGGGGAGATGGCTCAGTAGGATAAGCGCTTGACTGGCAAACACAAGGATCTGAGTTCAATCCCCAGTTCAGCAAAAAAATAAAAAAAATAATAATAAAGTCTGAAATCTATGCAGTGAGGTGTCCTCCTTTTCTGGCTCATGTGGAATCTAGGAAGGCAGGTCACACTCAGCCACCGGAGACGACGCTGCTCGGCTGTGTCCAGGAAAGCACGCTTTCTAGGAGTCTTGGTAGGAACTTGCTTTACTGAGAGCCTGCGAATTCCAGGAGCTACTGGGACAAAGTGAGAATGATTGTAAGCACAGCGACCCTATGCAGAGTCACAGGGCCTTATTAACTACTTAATCCATGTAAAACCAAATTTTTGCTTCATATGATACAAGAAAAGTAATATGAATCTTACAAGGATTAAAAGGCACAAGGAAGTAGGTGCCAAATTTAATCTTTACTCTCTTCTGCAACAAGGATGGAAAATTTGAACAATTATTCTGATCTAAACAGAGGGTACAGACCAACATTTATAAAGAGCCTGGGTAAATAGATGATATTCCTGCCATTATTTGCGTTTCTATCAGCCTCTATGCTGAATAATCAATAATAAATGTTGTTTAAACAAATGGTGTAATTTTCCAATCTGTGTTGTTCTGAACCGACCTTTCCTCCTCATTGCCATTTGTAATGCATGCATAATTCATTGATGAAGCAGAAGGAGAAATAAGGATGTTGATCTCAGTGGCCCTTTTTGGGTTGTTTTTTGATAATTTGTTACAATCCTATAAATAAAACAAAGCTTGTCGTTGTAAATATGTATCACGTTATCTAGAAGTACATTTAGTGACTAAAATAATAAAAGCTGCTCTACCTCTCCTGACAGTTTTGAGGCATAATTAATTGCTGCTAAGATGTATTCTAGAACTTGAAAGCCCTAAAGTAGAAGGGAAAATAAAGGCTATTGTCAACACACAGGCTAAAAGAAATGCCTAAAGGGCAGGGTCATTTGCCACTTGGAGGAGTGTTTGCATCTGCCAGCATCCAGGCTGGAAAGGCAGGAAGGGTGATTCAGAAGGCAGCCTGCCCGAGGGGAGAGGCAGGCACCTCATAGTCTTTCAAATCATAAATCAAGGGGTTTGCAGAGGTAACTTCTGTCAATTTTAACTCTTGATTATTATTTACACATACAAACACATACATACACCTCCAGCTAATGAAAACATACTACAACAACGTAAGGATGCATGTGCATATAACACACAGGTTTTTCTTTAATAAAACAAAATCAAAAGATTTCCAGAGCTAGTGTTGGTCAACTTGCCCTGATCTGCTATTTGTTCACCTGCATGCACTCATGTGCAATAAACCCTTTCGATATGGGAGACAAGAGTAAGACGGCCTTCCGTCCCCAAAGGGCACCTCTGTGTGCTCCCTCAGATCACAGCTGATGACATGTCAATGAAATGGTGCTTGCTCTCCTCCCAGAGATCAAAATGAGGGCTTAACCTGCAATTTACACTACAAGTCCCGTGACACTCGCCAGATCTGAAGACTTCATTCTAATCTTCCCTGCTGAAAAAATAATCAAATACTCCAGCAAAGACGTATTGACAACTCTTAATTAACCATGCTAATGGGGGGAAAGAGAGAGCACAGACAAATGCAATCCATGCAGAACCCAAAACCTTCCTTCGGCCATTATTTTCTAGCCACCCCCCACACATGTCCATGAGAGAAAGTGAGAGGGACAGGGGCCAATGAAAGCCGACAAGTCCTTTAACAATAGAATCCCTGAGGTCTACATCGGGGCCACGCCAGTCAACCGCTGCACATGCTAACAACTGAGGATGCAGCCAAGGACACCAGGTGGTGCAAGGTCTGGAGGTTCAGGGCGTACGTTTCAAGGGCCTCTGAATATAAGGAAATACACTTTAGTGGCTTTAAGAATAAAATTAGCTGGAGGAGCTGTGCAGCACCACTGGCTGACTTGATGGGGACCTTCGAGCTCCTCGCCTGCTTATTACCTCTCCATGGTTATAAGGCAAGGAAGGGAGAAAGGCGGCCAGGCCTAGCAGTTACATAAAGCACAGGGACAAGGCTTTGTAGTAAGCACCTGACTGCAGTGGATCAGGACTGCAGAAAGGGCAAAAGCTGATGCCTATAATTAGCAAAGCAAAAAGAGGATGAAGGAGGCAGCATTTCTCTGAAGGAGCAGAAGAAATAGCATTTATTGGGCACCTTCTTTTTTGCAGCCCCCATAGAATATTCCCCCACAGAGGTGCCATGAAGTAAAATCTTGGAATGGAAACGGGGCAGCGACTAGGAGTGGGCTTGTCCCCCCCTCCAGATATCTGGTGCAGCCACACCAAGTTAGGGGAGCATGAGCCGTGCAGTGTGAGCAAGTTACCCCATCAGCTGAACCTCCACCACCTCAGACAGGCATCTCTGCACCTGTGCAGGGCACAGCAGTCACCCAGGAAGCAGTCCCTACAGCATCCTCAGCTCGCGTCTGCTAAACGCTGCCAAGCAGCCCGGCGCGTGATACCTACTATCTCACACTGGCTGATGTGAGCCCTCTCATACAGAGAGGGAAACGGGCACAGGAAGAGTGAATTCACCACCCGAAGCTGCACAGCTAGAAAGGATCGGAGTGAAGAATCAGAGCCTTGATAGTGACAGTTGTGAAGCTCTGCCTATGGTGCCTTCGTGTGTTTTCTCATTTAATCCCTGTATAGCCCTACAGGTTAGTGACTACCAGTGGTCTACGAATGAGGAACTTGGTCTTGCAAAGGGGCAGGAAGCTGCCAAGGTCACAGAGCCAGGGAGCGGGGCAGAGTGCCCAAGGCCAGGTCTGCCCCTCCAGGTGAAGGTAATGATTAAGAACGCAGGGCTGGAGCAGGTTTGAATCACTCTGTGTACAGCTGCTCACTGGGGACGTGGCCTCAGCCCTCTGATTACTGTGGGGCTTTATTACTTTCTCAAGTCCCGTGCTTATCACTCTTGCCCCTTCCTCCCACTTCCCCTTCTCCTGCCCTCTCGTCCCGTTCAGGCCACAGCCCCACCCCCAACCTTGGCCCTTTCTCTGTTCAAGGCTGATGAACCATTCATTATTTCAAAAGTCATGTTAGAGTTTGAGGGAGTTTTCCATTCTTGAGAAGAAAGGGGCCACACAAACAGCAATAGCAAGGTACCAGATATTGTTGGCACTGTCCTTTCAGTTCACCTAAGCTTAACAAACAGAGTTTCCGTGCTTAGATCTCTTAGACTATCGGCAGAGCTTGGGGAGGTCAAACTCAGGGGCAATGTTTCTCACCCGCATCTGAAACCAAGCTTTGGCTGAGCAGTTGGTTTTGGAAATTTTGTTTCATTTTGGTTTTGCTTTTGTTGGTTCAGGCCTAAGAATCGAGGCCAGAGCCTCCCATGTGCTAAGAAGTGCTGTACCATTGGGCTATATGCCCTATTTCTCTGCACAGTTCAGAACCTCAGCCTAGGCTCCTCATGAAAACACCCTGGGTCTCTGGTCGGTCACATGCCAAATATTAAGAGGTATAAGAGGATGCCAGGTTTACATTTAAAATACTGAGGCCAACTGCTCCAGAGCCTAATGTGACCTGTGCCCAATACAGCACAACAGTTACAACAGTAACCATAAAGATGCATGGTACACAGGGCCCTTTGTAGGCAGTGATCCTGGGAGACAGTGAGCCCCCCACGAGCCCAGAACAGAGAGAGTGACAGGTAATGCCCTGGTCCATGTCAGCTCATGCATAAAAGCTAGTCTCATCCTTTTGGGAATGGGCCGGTCTGCTTCTCTTCATCAGAGTGAGTGTCCTCTCAGCTTCTTAAACTGAAGTCCCTTCCTATGCACTGGTACTTTCTAACATTGTCTAATAAATCTGCGTATGCCTCCCCATGACACATCCTAAAATGCTTTTCTGTGACACCTGCCAATGCACTCACTCCATGGGGAGCAAGCTAAAGTCCCATCTCCCCTTTGGGGGCCCTAGCTGTGACCCCACCAGGCACACTCACAGGGCACCTCCCCTGCATCCCCACCAAAGCTGCATCCTACAGGATCCCAGTAGAACGTTTTGTATCCATGACATAAAAAGTGTACAGCAGAGCAGTGGGATCCTGGCCCACTCGGGGAGCCAGAGGCAGTGGGCGCACTGTCCACAGAGACCAAGGTCCAGCAGCTGTTTACCACCCTGCTCAGCAATATCTGTGAGAATGTGAGCCTCTACCTCAGCCCTCACACCCCGCTGCAAGCTCCTTGCATACCCTCTTGACACCCTACCGCTGTATACATTGCATCCACTCAACAAATACTTCCTAAAGGACTACCGAAGAGGATTAAAGGGGACTGGGAAAGGCCCCCTGAGTGGTTTCTAGGCAGCAACATGTACTGACATTGAAACACACAAAATCCAGCTTTCAAGAAAAACTATGTCATTTCTTTTCGCCTGGTATAATAACACAACCCCATGCAAAACTTCAACTGCACAGGCCAATTTACAAGAAGCTGACTGGAAACGGGACATCTTACATTCCTGTGGCCACAAAAATCGCTCTTGGGTCCTAGGATTTATTTCCCTTTCTCAGAAGCCCAGGACAGATAATGAATACCCCTCATCGGCTGATCAATCGCTCGCACTTACAGGCTGGCACCCATCCCTCCCCACCCCACCACCCATGAACAAGGTTAAAAGAACAGACTGGTGAGTGATGGTCAGACAGGAACTGGCTTCGGAAGAGGAAGTTGAAAATATTAAGAAATCAACATGGGCATTTAAAAGCAAAGCCCTTCCCATGCTACAGAAGACGCTTGGCCATTCATCTTCTTCCCTGACTCTGCTTCACCAACTTGATGGAAGATGGTTTAACTGACATAAAAACCAGCTGTATATGACCAGCGGTGATTGATGAAGCCATTCCAAGCATCAGCCAAAAACAGCACTAAAAGATGCCTCTGGCTTCCTGTTAACTGTTTTATGAGGGGACCAATATTTTCCTCATGTTTTGCTCAAAGAATAAATTAGCAGAACAGGTAGCACTTTTGAAAACAGGGCAGTATGATACTGACAGAGACAATAAGAAGAGTAGAAAACAGCCTGGGTGCCCAGGCACATACAAGGGCAGAGACGCCACGAAGAATGAATGTGCCAAGCTCCTCCAGAGGCAGCTCTTTAGCTTCAGGAAACACAGTCTAACTAAGTTTTATTTAAGTCCATGAAATAATTGTGCCCTTAAGCAGCCCTCCCTTATAAGCACAACGTCTTGATGACAATGGAAAGAGAAGCTCACCTTGGACAGGAGCTTGGAAACGTGCACAGATGGTCCAAATGAGCCATGATAAAGAAGGGCAAGGAGGAGGAAGAGCAGCCGCGGAAGAACGAGGGAGGGCAGATCTGCAGGGCCGTGCCAACGTGGGCGCGCTCCCGACCTGGGGCGAAGGAGACGCGGCAATCTGGCGCCATACTCTTAGAACATTTCTTAATATGGAAAGGAAACAAAAGCAGGCTTTCCCGAGTGTTAGAATTCCCCTTTTGTGTTTTCCTTCCTGGAGTGTACAAGACCTTTCCCTGCCTTTCTTCCCTCTTATTTTGAAGGTTAATTATGACCTGGAAGCGTCTTAGGCATCCAGGCACTTGGGACTCAGCCATTGTCCAAGAACACTGTCCGCACCGCATGGCAGGAACTAACTTAGGAAGAGTCCAAATTTGGAACTCCTTTCAGAAGCTGTCGGCTGACTCCAAGCCGTGGCATTGTATAGGATGACAAATATCTCCTCAGTCCCCACGTGTCTTTAAAGTCATGTACATTAGTGAAGCATAAAATTCACTTGACTTTTAAAATAAGCTGGTTCATTAGCCCAGCTACAATAAGTTCCTGTCTCATGATTTGCAGTCGAAAGGCCCACCTATTCTTGTCCTCAGCTGGACTAGGGAGCTCAAGGTACTCCTCAATTACATGATAGACTTTTGGCCCAAGTTGTACTGCATCAGGGGTTCTCAAGGTCTTGACCTTCACCTAGAAACTGTGCTTCTGCAGATGAGGCCAACAGCAATAACCTTAAATGGGAAAATGCTACTGGACGAAGATGTCCCATGACCACATAACTGACAACAGAAAAGAGAAACAATCTGAAAATCCAGTGTTTTGAATGACAGCAGGATGGCAAAACCCATGGCTGAGGGCCATGAACAATTTGGAGGTGTGGTTAGGAAATGCGAAACAAGAAAAGAAACTACTAGCTACATGGCACGCTTCCCGCTGTGCTAAAAATACAGATCTCTAGAATATCCGGATTGTGTAACAGAATAAATTTAAAGGGAAGGAGGGAGTCTGTCGTGAGAGTGTACGCTACAATCACAGCAAAACAAAAGAGCATGTGCATTTTAAAGAGCTAGAAGAACATGCACCAAAATGCTAAGAGAAGACGTCTGTATAGTGGCTGATTTCCCCACCCCTTCCCTCTCATCTTTAACTTCTGTGCAGTTTCCATTTTGCTAATGGGTGTGTTCTTATTTTATATGGGAAATCAGTACTTCCAAAAAGAAACGAAACTCCAAAAGGAAGAAAACGCGTCTTTCATGCTTTTGATAATTTATTGGTTGAGCCCTGTACCACACACCAGGCCACACAGATCTGCAACCACAAGTGGAGGTGCCACTAAGCTCGGAGAAGGCCTGCCGAGGCCCAGATGGGCTGCTTCCAGGATCTCCCTGCTGAATCTGATCAGCACACTTAATCTTTTCCAGAGGTGGTTACTCAACCAACCATCCCATTCCAGGAGCCAGGAAAGGGTGAATTTGACAATCCACAGAGCGGATGGGACACAGGAAAGGGGTATGACCATCTGGGTGGCAATGCCCAGCTGCACTAAATGACAGCAGTGTTGGAGGTGGGATCCTGTTCCAGACATTTCAGTGTGGACTCATGGAGCGAGGCGACGCGGGAAGAACACTGTGGCAGGACAGTCATGAGATGCGCCCTAAGTGGCACTCACCGCGCTCCATAACCCCTGTACTCAGGATGATGACCACCTCCTGCGTGAGCACTCATGCACAGCAGGAGTCACAGGCACTGTCTCACGCACTTTCTCGGACTGTTTGACTTCCCCCGGTAGAAAGAGCTGCTGTCACCTCCTTAGACCCAGTGGAGCTGGGGATACTGGGGGCCTTAAGTAGAGCGCGGGTCACTGGCCCATCACTGTGCAGGCAGAAAACTTGAGAGCCATGGCTGCTGCCCCACAAGCCTGAAATCCTCCCATGCATGCAGAGCCAAGATGGGACACTTGCTCGGGAGCAGGATGCCCCAAGTTTAAAATGTAGCATGCACAGTGTAGCTGCACAGAAGGAAGAGACGTGTGGAGGAAGGGGTCAGGCTGGGGAGAAGGTACTCTGGGGCCTGCTCCATCTCAGCATTTGTTTCTACTCAAACCCTTTCTTAACCCTCAACACCTGTGGGTCCCAGAGATGGGAAGCGTCAGGAAGGAGGGAGGTCTTGGTAATGTCACTCAGCCTGCTGCTGCCTCTTTAATAAGCCCCCTCGAAGCCTGGTTCTGCGCTTCCCTCACTCAAAGATTTATGTCTCGTTTTCAATGGAATGCTACATTTGGTCAGACCACGAAGAAAACTCCTCATTATAAACTAGGAAATGTGTGGAAAGAGAATTATTTACCCAAGGCAGTGCTCAATCAGTGTTACCCGAATATTTATTTAGCCCACACATGGAGAAGTTGTGTTAATGTTTGCCAGAGAATGTGGCTTTATAAAGTAACTGGGTCAAAAACAGACAGCATATCATTTTACAAATAACTTTAAAATTGCTTAAGTTAAATGGCTGGGCTCCCTCAGGTTTGTCTTTTCAAAATGCTATAGAAACAATATCTAGAATTATGTCTCATAAAACACAGGTATTATAAAGTGGCTGTTTAGCCCATTAAAGAAAATGGGGAGTGAAATCTGAATTATTTCTACCCGAGGCAGAAGCAGAGAGAGTTACCACAATTATGTTAGGCCAACGTGGCAATTGTTTCAATCCACAGGGCAGCAAGGCTAACAGTTCCTACACCAAAACTCTATTAGGAGGGCTGTACTTGTCAGCCCACAAGGACAGGAATTCCATTTCTCAGCCCCAAATCTAGTGTAGCTATGGAAAATCTACCCAAAACATTTGTTTTTGGTTTACCAGAGGCATTTGACTACCTCAAAATGTCCTGTGAGGGAGAGGGCTGTTAAGTGACGCTGTCACAGAATGTCGTTTGGGTGGTTTATTCAATAGCTCACAAGGTAAGCAACGGCCACCTGGGTGTGAGTCCTGGCTCTGCCCTCCATGACGTGGGTGCATCTGAGCCTTCATGTCATAAGAATGATTGATAGTCAGGAAAACAGCAGAAATGACCAGAACCATCTGGGCTGAGACAAGGGGGCAGCAGGCGGGGACCATGGAAAAGGGGGGGGGGGGGAGGAAGGGGGAAGGAAAGCACAACAGTAAGAACCAACGGCCTCTGTCAAGCATGCGCTCTGCACCGGAATCCAGCCTAGGTGCTCAGTGCCAGGGCTCGCTCAATTCATGGAAAGTATGCTAAATACCACTGATGC